>JAMLFT010003419.1:0-22130 GCA_026544285.1 Pachyrhizus erosus | reverse complement strand
TTCTAAACTCAAAACATGTATTTTTAATAAACATAGTCCCAAATTAGAAAATAGTTGCTAATTTCCACAATAATAAATCCCAAAAAACACAAATTTTCTACATAAATATATTAAATATTGACATTTATCAGTATGTTGTTACTTTTATGGTAAGTTTGACCATTTGAAACACAAATACACACACAAAAGGACACAAAAAACTAGTTTAAATTAAGTTGTATGGAAGGGTTTGAAACCTTCATTGAAGGCAATGATGATGAGTGAAGGCTTTTTCTCTCTCATGATAGCATTGTTACCTTTGCCATCACATTTGATGAAGATTTCAAACTTTTCCATGTAACTTGATTTAAACTTGCCCTTGTAAGTTGTACCCGAGGGCTATGATAATATGCCCTTTCTCAAGGCACTTTCACTTATGGTTCAAAGGTTTATAAGTACTTTCCCAATTTGTGAAGGATGTTGTCAGAGAAGCTATGCCAAAAATTGTAATGTGAAATTTGACATAAAAAGTGACCGTTTTTGAAACTATTAGAAATTGTTTTTAAAATTTTTAATTAAGAAGGACCAATTTTTTTTATTAGGGATTAAAATAATAAAATAATAAAAATTGAATGTAAAAATTGAATATTTATCAAAAATCAAACGTATTTAAGTTTTTGAGTAAAATATATGTTTGATCTCTCATTTTATCTTAATTTTTGTTTTTAGTCTTTTATATATTGTTTTGTTTTACTTTTAGTGTTCGATGTTAATTTTAATTATTAAATAATAATGTGACGAACATAAATTATGTTTAATATTTTTTTTTAAGTTTTTAACAACTTTTAACTATTACAAATTTTTTAACAATCTAAATACTATATGTATTTTTATTTATAAGACTCGATTATCTAATTTAGTATGATTAAGAAAAAAATGATTAATTTAATTAATAATAATAAATTTATCTAATTTTCTAAAAATATTATTACTATTAATAATTTTTTTTAAATATATGTTAATATAATATCTCTTATTTAATTAGAGATATTTTAGTATAAAAATAATTAATATACGAGACAATATAAATGGAGTTTTATATAATAGAATAAAAAACTTTAAAATTTATTTTTGTAATATTTTTGATAGTTTCAGAAAAATCTAATATTCAAAATTTATTTTTTTAATATTTTTAACAATTTTAATCTACTGGAAGATTTAATGAAATTGAAAGTTGTTTAAAAATTTAACCAGAAAAATTTGTAGTCCAAATTTTATTTACTATGTTATTTTTTAACAATTTAAAATTAATATCTAGGCACTAAAATTAAAACATAACAATGAAAGATTAAAAATAATTAAAAAATTTATGAATAACTAAAATTAAAAATAAAGATAAAATAAAAGACAAATACATATATTTTAGTTTTTTTTTTAAATTAAAATTGGATAACAAGATCGAGGATAGACCCAAACCGGGACGTAAATTGTACGGATCCAGAATGGCATGGTCCATTCACCCAAACAAGGAAGCATCGTTCTCAAGCCATAGTGCATATCCTAAACCCTGGTTTGGTTCCAACGTCGTGTTTGTTGCACAAACCTTCGCCGTGTTCAGTGTTCAGTGTTCAGTGTTCAGTTTTGAGTTAACCTATCTCAGTTTTCTTCTTCTTCTTCTTGTACATGGCAACGGAACCGAATGAGAGCACACAAAGGAACACCCTTGTCGTTAGAAAACCATGTTTTGGCCTCCCAACCGGTTGCCCTCAATGCTTATCTGCTTACATTTTTCTCAAGCTCTCTCAAGTTCCTTTCAAGTTGGACTATCAACCTAACTACCCTGATTCTGGTAAACCTCATTCTTCATCTCCTTAATGCTAGAAAAGAAAAAAAATGGTTATTTATTTACCATATGTAAATAGCCCTTTTATATATTTTTTCAAAGTTTAGGCCTTTTATATACATTCATACCCCATCTAACGAGGTTTCTTTCTCTTTGCTATTTTGTTCCTTTTTTGCATGTGGGTGTTTGAATTTGTTTGATTTTATGTTTTTTTATGATTTTTGACTGTGTTTTGTGGTGTTTAGATCAGATTCCTTACTTCGAGGCTGGTGATTCTGTGACATATAATAATGAGAAGGAGGGGATCATTGAGTGCTTGAAAAGGGATGTGGGTGATTTAGATAGTGAGGTTTCTTCTCTCCCTGATTGGGTACCAACCAAAGTGATGCTCACCACTTGGCTTGCTGATGCACTTGAATATGAACTGTGGGTGGGATGTGAGGGTTCCTCCGCTTATAACATCTATTATTCTGATCTCCCCTGGCCTATAGGAAAGGTCCTCTTTTGGAAGAAAGCTCATTGGGTAAAGCAGAAACATGAGATAAGTAATGACAACGCTGAAGTAAAGGAAGAAGAGGTTAGTTTCTCTTGATACCTGCTCTGATGACACTTGAGACTATGAAAAGTTCTCTGTTCTGTTCCATTTTCTAAACTTTGCACACTCTATAGGGTTTTTTATTAGTTTCTTACCTTTCATCCAATGATTATTTTTGTTTAATGTGTATATGTCACACACACACATATGAGAGGTAAGAGGAGCAAATCCTAACCATATAATTTAAATGAATGTTAATTAAAACAATCTTGACCATCCATGTAAGTTGTATGGATAAGATTAAATCCTATCACTTCTCACCTCTCACTGATATGCCCCCCATATACATACATTCTATGTGATTTTGGTAATCATATGTAGCCATTTTTGATCTACAGATTTATGGGAGAGCAAACTCTGCATATGATGCTCTGTCGACTTGGTTAGGGGAACAAAACTACCTTTTTGAAAACAGGTGACTCTGCTGGCCATGTGAAATTATACATTGTTATAGCAATATGTGCTACCATTTTGGGTTCTTTTCATGTTGAGATCAAGTTTTGACTTTGAACTCCTGGTATTGTATTCACAGGCTTTATTCTGTTTATGCAGGCCATCAAGCTTGGATGCTATTTTTCTGGCACATGCATTAGTTGTTCTTCAAGCTTTACCTGTGAGTTATATCATCAATTATGCCATGATTCTGATATATATTTTTTTAAGATAGCATGGATACTCTGGCCACTAATGGGAATGTCCACTTCGGTGAGAAATCCCCAGTCAATAAGAACTGGACAAAGAATGTGTTGTGGTATACTGGTATTTTGTATGAGTCCAAAGGAACTCACAAGTGCTAGCATATATTTGACTGAAGGTTTGCTTGAACAATTGTAATCAGCGAATCTGTAAGTACTAGAATTAGGACCCCAGAATTGTTGAGCACAAGTCTCATAATTGAACTAGTAAAGTAATTCATGGTTAAGCAAACTTACAGTTGAGTTGGGTGTGTGCTGAAAGATGAACAACCAACCAGGGTTGTAATGTGACAGTGGCAAGTGGGCTGCATGAAATCCCACATTTTTTTGTGGTGCTGTAAATTTGATTGCTTGAACTGAGTGTAATTGCTGTCTCAGAATAAGCATTAATGTTGTTTTTGGTTGCTTAGTAATGGAACCATTAAATTGTGTTAGTAGAATTTATTCGATGATTATGGAAGAAACTTACTGAAATTGGTGGATTTCCTTGGTTAATCTTCTCTCCAATATAGGTTTTGTAGTTGAATTCCACTTTGTAGCAGACAGCTGTTAACAAATGCTTTTGAACAAGTAATCAAAGTTTATCCTAGTACGCGTGGTTAGTTACATGGATTAAAAAACATCATTGGACTCTATCAAAACCGATAATCCATTTAGGTTAAAGATATTTTCTAGTGGTTTCTCCTAAAGATTCCTCTTCCTAAATGATGTTAAACTTTTATTCCATATGCACCTAAAGATTTCTCCTAAAAACATCACTTTGTAAGACAGATACAAGATAGTAAGATACATTGACCTTGCAACTTATTTTATGACACTCTACTTTTATTCCATATGCACCTTATTACTCCTACTTAATGAAAAACCCTTAATTTCAAAGCTTTTCTCCATATCTCAAGTTTATAATTTGCTCTTTCTCTTAACTTATCAACTAGGACTGTATCATTTGCAAAAAAACCACACATTTAGTAACTTGCTCTTGAATGTGCATAATATGTCATTCTTAGTAAGTATGCCATTCCCAAGAAATTGCCATTATCTAGTAATTATATTTATATGAAAGGCTACATATACAGAAGAGGGGATATGATTAGGAATCCATTTAGAAAGTATCACTACATAAAGTGTGTCCAAGAGTTTGGATACCTAATTTTGATGTGTAATGAAGACAATTGCTTAGTTATTCTAAAGGAATTAATGTTAAAGATCTTATCTAAAAAGGGACCTAGTGCACAAGGTATGTAAGTCCTACCCAGTGGGATTGGTGAGGAAGGGGGATTTGATATAATGCAGCCTTACCCCTGGAAGCAAAGAGGCTGTTTCTAAAATGTGAACCCATGACATCCAGTTCACAAGGCAGCAACCTTACCATTGTGCCAAGGCTTGCTCACATTTATGAGTTATCTAAATCTAAAAAAGATACTGATCCTGGAAACAGTTAAAGAATGGGCATCAATTGTCAATTTGCCTGCCAACTTTAATTTCACCAATCTTTGCTTGATGTTTTTATTATGTGTTAGACTAAAGCTGTAATATTTTTTAGACTGCGGTCAGCTCTATTTGGAAGTTTTTGGACTTGAACACTTGTCTTCGGTGTAAGAAATGTAAGAAAAATTATAAAAAGAAGTGTTGTAAACAAAGATCACTGCAAATGGGTGATTGATAATTTGTGATTCATTGTTTCCTTTGTGTTGGGACATGTTATTCTTGAAACCTAACACTGGATACTGGGAAATTCTCTTGAATGAGGAAACTCGTGCAATTAATGCTGCCTCAAAAGTGTTGTAATCCTTTGCACTTTAGTTGTTTTTGCATTGTTCTACACTTGAAATTCCTGACTTCTCTCCACTTAATGAATGTAATATTATATGTTTTACCTTTTTGATTTTTGCTCCTGAGCCAGGTGCTATTTGTGTAACTGGTTAGCTGCAATTGTTTACTAGAAGCACTGGGAATTAGAATTTGGAGGCAAAAATTTTAACTTCTGTTCCTGCATTTATGTACTAACAGGAATCATCAATTTTGCGGACCAATTTTCTGGAACGTGCCAATTTAGTGAGATATGTGCAACAATGTAAGACAGAACTTATAGAAGCTGGTACTTCTCCTTCCAATGATCCAGATTTTCATGCAGACCCATCATCATCAGCTTCTAGAGGTCATTGAACTCCAAGAAAGATATTTTTAGGATTTATCTGATGGATTTCCTTGACAAATATAACCAGTGGATATTTCTTTACCTTCTCTTTTTTCTTTAAATAACTACCATGGAAATCTCTCTCTGCTTGAATTGCTTGTAGTAACGATTTTATTTTATTAGAAAACAGTGGATTGTATTATGTTGGCTTAATATTCTAGCTATAGGATAGTACCATTCCTGTAACTACTTTGATATATTTCTGGTATGGACTGGAATATTCTGAAATGTGTTAGGTTTCCAGATGCTGAGTGTTATAGGAATGAGTTTAATACAGCCCATGGATTAAAGTTGCCATACTTGTGGAACAAATGAAACAAAACTACGAACAATGAATGTTCCTAGGTTTGTGATCTTGTTCTCTGATCTTATACTTTACTTCATAAACAACAATAGCTTATTCCACTAGATGAGGTCAGTTACATGGATCGCCCAATAACATTGAGCTTTATAAAAGCCAAATTCTCTTGGATAATATTCTCCCCTTTCTTGATTTTTTCCTTCTACCCCTTTTTATAGGGCTAAAACCATACAAACTTCTCTCCTCATTGGTTCCTCTAGTGGCCTTTTTTGTACATGTCCAAACCACCTTAATCAATTTTCTATAATTTTCCTCAATAAGTGCCACATCAATTTCTCCTCTATACAATAATTTTGTTTTCTGTCATTTCTTGTGTGACCACATTTCCTTTTTAACATATTTATTTTTGTTATTCCCACCTTTTCTCATCCCTTTAAAGCTCAACATTCACTACCATAAAGTATAGCTGGTGATATTGCAGTATGATAAAACTTTCCTTTAAGCTTGGTAGGTCCTTTGCTGTCAAAATAACTTCTGATTCCTTTCTCCATTTTAACCACCCGAGTTGTATTTTCTGTGTGACATCTTCATTAATTATTCCATTATTTTGTAATATTTATCCCAAATACTTAAATTTAGAAACCTGTGATATGCATCTCCAATTTTTACCTCTACATTCTCATTTCTTAATAAATTGCAATGCATATACTCTGTCTAACTTTTGCTTAAGTGAAGACCCTTTGAATTCAATGTCTGTCTCCAAAGCTCATGTTTAAAATTAACCTTTTTTCTTGATTGCTCAATCTAAACTTTTTTATCTGTAAAAAAAAAAAACAATACATGTAGGAATAATCTTTTGCATGTCCTTGAGAAGCACATCAAAAGCTCAAGGTTGAACTCTAATGTGAATCTATCCTTATTGGAAAGTTCTTCTCACTTCCAAGAGTTCTCACAATAGTAGTTATCCCATTATATATTGGCTTGTATAGCTGTGATATAAGTCAAATGAGTGCCTTTCTTTCCAAAGCCTTCTCCAACACTTCTCTTGGCACTTTATCATGTCCATTTTTCAAGTCAATAAAAACAATATGTAAGCCTCTTTCTTTGCTTTGGTACCTTTTCATCAATCTTCTAGAATGTAAGTAACTTTTGATTTAGACCTTTTTTGTATAAATCTAGATAGTTTCTTTACTGGCCCATATTCACCTGTTCAAGTGCTTTGCATCATAAACATTAATGTTTATACTAGTTGCATTTGATTTGATGCTTTAAGAAGCCTAGCAAGCTTTCTCCTGTTTAAATAGAATAGATAGTGTTAAAAATCATAATATAATATTTTGATTTATTAATAATTGTGGTTATAGACACATAATTTTTGATTTAGAGGAAACAAAATGTTCTCTATTTATGTATAATTAATGTAATTAATGAACCTATATAAACATGTATTCGTTGTGTATTCAAACTCACGGTTTTCAGTCAATCTGCTCTATTTCTTTTGATAAAGTGATCTCAAGAACTGTGTCTGCTCGATGGACCTACTATTCCCAGAGATAAATATTTGACAAATCATGTATAACTCTGGTTTGCCTTTCAGCTCACAGCTCATTTTTCAGCAAAATTTTTTTTGATTGTTGTCTCCTGTTGTTGGCCACTACCTTCTTGTTAGCGAGTTTTTTGGACAAGACCATCATGATCATCATGGTCAGAATCTTCTGAACTATCTATTCGTAAAATGCATTGGTTTCATCTTTGTCCCATATGCATTAGTTTCGTTTATGTCCTAGATGCACTGGCCTCGTTTATGTCCTAGATACGCTGACTTCTTTTATATCCTAGATACGCTGACTTCATTTATGTCCTATATGCATTGGTCCTTGTCTATGTACCAGGTGCACTAGTTTGAACTGTATCTCAGATGCATTGCTTTCGTCGTTGTCCTAGAAGTAGATGACTTTGTTTCAAGTTTAAATAATTTGGGTCTCCAACAATATTGGTTTGAAGCTTCCAAATGTGGTTTCAAGAAGAATGAACTTTGCTTGGTTTGTCATGAATTTCTCTCTTGCTGATGATGATTCCAACTATTTGGCTAAGCTATTTTTTTTTAGCATTTCTCTTTGGCTTCTCCAACATTCTTGAGTTGTTTTTCAAACTATTGTTTTTTGGTGGGGTTCAATTTTTTTTTTATGTTTTCTATTTATTTATTGGGAATAAATTATTTTCTTGTAACAAGCTGAGCTTAATAAGCTTCAGCTTGAGAAGAAGTGTTGAAAATTAGAATATAATATTCTGATTTATTAATAATTGCAGACACATAATCTTTGATTTAGAGGAAACAAAATATCTTCTATTTATGTACAATTGATGTAATTAACACATTTGCTGTGTATTCAAACACAGTTTTCAGTCAATTATTCCTTTGTTTCTTTTATTTTAACAGATAGAATGAGAAAACATGATTCTGTTCTATTTGCATAGTAAGAATGAGGTTTCATTTCAGAATGCTCATTATGAAGTAGTTTATGTAAGTTTAGTCAAATGTGCATGAATGCATGCTTAAGGTGCTAAGGTGAGGAGCTGGAAGGGGTCAGCACCTCTTGATGGTTGAGGTGACCTTTTTGTTTCAGAAATGACATGCATCTACATTTTGTCAATAAATTTAAAAAATAAGTCCAGTCATCTAGCTTGGTAATGGAAATGCTAAAGGGCTGAAATAGTCAGAAAATTAAAGATGGTAATTATTGGTGTTTGGGAATGAGTTCTATAAGTTGAACATCGGGAATGTTTATTATATTATGCTTGTTCACTTAGTTTATATTGAAATACAAAATAGTCAAACATTTTACTGTTCATTCTTTTTCTGACATTAACTCCTTGAATGAATTTGGTGTCTTCAACGCACTGATACCCTCTTGTGCCTTGAATTCATCTTTCACCTCTTTTTTCTATTTATGGTGCTGCTTTAGGTTTTAGAATAAAATTTATTTGTTGTACTATTAATACATACTAGTTATGTGAAAAAAGTTTTATTTACTATTTGCTTTGTTACAGTTTCATTTATTGTATGATCATATGTGCTGACATTCTTAATGTAGTTTGATTCGTCATTTTTTTCTTAGGTTCAAAGCCCAAGACTAAAGCCAAAAGAAAGCCGCCAACAAAGGAGGAGAAAACCTTTAGAAGAAGGGCTAAATATTTTGTGGTAGCACAGCTAGTTGCTGTTATTCTTTTCCTCAGTGTCATGTCTGGATATAGAAATAATACTGACGTGGAGTTTGACGACGATGATTTAGGCTATGATTACAATGAATGAAAATGCATTCATTTGTTTATCTTCCTCTCAATGACAAAGCCTAGGCTGGCTGCATGTTGAAGATGTGCCTCCTTTTCTTGTGTATGATCCGAAATTAGAAGTATGGAAAACTACCATTCACATCAATTTTTCCTATTGTAGGGTCCATTTTTCTATACGTGAGTTGATTTCAGTAGATTGGTCATTGTTTCAGAGTAGTAGCTATACTTTTTCATTGGAATATGGTGCAGGTTTTTGAGTTGTGGGAAATGAACCATGATTTGAGAGGATCTATGGGTCTGTTACCCTTGTACATGTAAATTTTGGGAGGGATAATCTTGTGCATACTGTGAGATGGAGATGGCAAAGATATTGGTCCTTTTATTTGAAATGGATTTATTGCATTTCCAAGTACCAAGAAAGATCGCATTTCTTCAGGATTTTTTTTTTCAGTTTTTGGCATGAACCAATTCTCATTTTAGGAGAAAAGCTCTAAAAGTTGAACAGGATGTGCATATCTTTACATTTTAGTAGGATATAATCGCGATGTATGTCAAATTAGATGAGTGGTCAATATATCTTTTTTTTTTTTTTTTATTTTATTTTATTTTATTTAGAAGAGTTTTATCTTATTTTAAAATCTCCCAATTTAGTTAAGAATTTAGTTAGTAGTTGTCAATATTTAATTAGGGTGTTGGTTGCATTAGTTGGTGAGCTATTTAAGGTTTAGAAATGCTATCAATTTGTTTTTATAAATCTATGATGGAAAAAAAATCTTGATGTATTTTTACCGCAAGATATATTTTTTTTAAATATTAATAGTTGAAAACTAATTATTTTTGAAGACAAAGATATTGACGTGAACTTTATTTCTTAATAATTCATATGCATAGATAGGAATCGAAACTTATTATCAATCTGAACAAGTTTTGTAGATTAGATTTTGGCGAATATTAGATTAGTTATTTCATAATTTTTTTTTACAAAATATCAAACTATTCCTTTTTATAAATGCAATTTGTTTAAAAGTTGCAGACGGTTAAGATCATTGAACGATTTCCTTGTCATCCGTTTGTCTCCTATACTAAAACCCCTGGGCACCAAAATTTGATAATTATATGGAATCCCTAGTTTTTAATGTCTGAAGTACTTACAACATTTTTACAAGTGCATGTGTTGAAGTGGCCTATTTAGAGGTTCAATCTTCAAATTGGCTGTTGGAAGGTTAGTCAAACTTGTTGAGAAGCTGTGTTGTCACTTTCATTGCAACTACTACTTGACAATATTTGTTTATGGAATCTTTTCTTCTGATAATTTAAATTTTTCTTTCTAAAAATCCTTTCTTCTTGAACGTGATTCAAGGATTATAGCCTGTCGAGTTTTGGGATTTTTTACGTGAGATTCCCTAACAGTTTTTAATATCTGTTAGGATTTTAGCTTCTAAAAGAATTGTTCTTATGCAAAATACTTATATTTTTCTTCTAGGTGCTTGTAGTGTATTCTAATTAGTCTTCCTTGATTGCTTTTGTTCTGTTTGCATTAGTACAAATCATATATGTTGATATTCTCCTTCTAGAACAATTTTAAACATATTTGAGCATGTTTGTTTTCATAAACCATTTGTATTGCTTCTAGAACAATACCGAGGTTGTTTCTCGAGCTTATGTTCAAATTGTAAATTTTGATCATGTGTAGCATTCGGTTCAATACAATTTTGAGGGTTATATAGATTGTTGACTCCCAATTCAATACGTTAGACTAATACAATTGATATGGTTTTCATAATTAAATATCAGTTTCGTTTCGATTAATTCTTAAACTCATCTCTGTAAATAATATATTTTTTTTTTCAATTCATTAGTTTCATTAAAATGTAATAAAAATCAAATAAAAACATTATGATTATTTTTTTATGTTTCTCTCTTTTTTCATGCTTTATTTTCCCGAATTCAAAGTTTTTATTATGTTCTGTGTTTGAAAAAGTAGATATAGACAGAAGTACATGAATGACTACGATTTAAGGTAAATAAACAATTAAATTATTTTTGTCTGCATGTAATTTAATTCAAACTTAATTGAAAGAACTTTATTTGGAAAATGAACAAAATTTAAACGTCAAATGAAGTAAAATTAAAATTTAGTGTCTATTTGAAACAATGATATAGTTTAAGATCAATTAGGACAAACTTCAAATTTAGGATGCTATTTATAAAATAGATAAATTAAGGGAGAAATATTATTTTTCTAAAAAAATTCATTTATTTAGGAACCAACTGAATTTCAGAAAGCAAGGAATTTAGACGGAAAAGAAAAAAGAAAATCCACTTTAACAATATCGGGTGCAATTGCCCTTGCTATTCTAGATTTTCTATTGGTTAGTTAAATACATAATTACATCCTCAGACACCCATTTTCTAAATAAGCCTAAACTAATTAACACAAAATGTGAGATATCTATGTTCTACTCTCACTAGAAGTAGTAGTAGTATTTTGACACTTCACATTGTCCCATTGCTTAACAACTTCATTGTATCCCTCAGCAGAATCCAAAGCAAATTCTGCCAGTGAGCTAATAGCAACTGACATTCCAGCACAAAGCACCTTAATAGCAACTTCAGCCAGTTTTTCTGGAGCCATTACCTCTTCCACTTCACCAACTTCCACAATTTCCATATTTCCATTGCTTTGTTTTGATCCAAATGAGTTTCTCCTAGAATCTTCTCTTAACTGATGTGCATAGAGGGACCCCATTCCAGCTGCAAAAAAGTCTAAGCCATCAAGCACTGCCTTTTCTTGTATGGCATCTAGGCGCCTTGACCACTGAACACAGAGTCCAAACAAAGGGTGAGTGCCACTGGACCTACGAGGAGAGCATGGTAACTTTGATACATCAGGCTCAGATCTTGTGCACCGAAGAAGCCATCCAGTTAGTGCATGAATGTAGGATCTTTGAGAAGTGATCCATGACTCAAAGGCGTTTCTCCAGTTCCTTAACTCAAATTCAAGATTTGAGGCTGAACGTGCAAGCCTGTTTGGATCTGTCATTGATATGGAAGACTGTTTTCTGGCATGTGATTTAGAAGGAGTGCCAGCTAGAAGAATCTTAGCCTCATCTAAGGTTCTCTTCTGTGTCTGATGACATTCTGCCATCACTTTCCACATACTTTCCAGCCTGTCATTTGATAATTGAATAAGCAGCAAGTATAATGTAAACTACATATAAACTACACGCTAGCAAGCACATATGATATATCTGCATTTCATAGAAGTGTTGCTCATGTAGAAAGTAAAATGCAAGAATATATATCAAATATTATGGAGGTCCTAGAAACCTAGACAAGGTTATGTAGATGTTAGGAAACTTGATGGCTCCACTTGGTGTTATACTCAGGAAGTTAATAACATTGAGTGATAAAGGAACACACTAAAACCAAGTACAGCTGAAGGTGATGAAACATTTCAGCAATTCAACTACACAAATAATTCAGAATGACTTTATCTGAAATTTTGGTATTAGTAGTAAACAAAGTCTAGCGGTCCTATCTTTCTCAAATGATCAAATGAAAATATTAGCAGTATGTTTGAAGTCTGGAAATACTTCAATTTTAGGCAGAATGGGGTATTTGACTTTATACATACCCTTGCACCAATTCAAGAAGTTGGGGATGCAACTCTTCATCCCTTAGAGTTTCAATTCTCCTTGAAATAGCTTCAACTGAGTGTATTGAAACCGTTATCTGGATATCTAGTTCTCTAATGGCTGCTCTTGTTTTATCTGCACAAGAGGGGTCCTCTCCTTTTACATCAAGGTTCCTGAGTTGCTTGCATTTCTTCTCATATGCAATTCGGACACGTTCTCCAGACTGTTGAAGAAGAAATTGGCCACAGTAACTAATAAGTTTCCCAACATTAAAATAAAACTGTATGTGATCACAAGCATAATGACCTGTAACAATAATAAAAAATATAAAATTTTTAAAAAGTACCAAAAGAAAAATAACTGAATATAATTTGAACTGTTGAAGTTGACCTCTACTGTCCTTTTTTCCTAATCCTGCTAAACATCTAACAGAAAGGTTTATGCTCATTAGTTAGAGGCATAGTGATTTTCACATTATGTGGAAGGTTTGAAGCTGAACCTCTTTTATGTTTACTCGCACACAATTACTACGCTAAGTCATTTTATTTGCTATTTCTAGCAATAACCATAAGAACTAAGAGGTGTATTTTCACATTGATGAATCCATAACACGAGTGAATCATTGATTATTTTCATCCCTCAAGAGTAAGATATGAGAATCTGAAGGATTTTCTACATAAGGAGAAATAGAGGAGAAGGAAATAATTAGATATGTTTGGTATGATAAAAATAGGAAGGAGAAAATTAAAAAGTTAGTGGGTCCCACATGTACTTTTCTATTCTATTTCTTACCTATTCCAACTCATCTTTCTATCTCTCTCTTCATCTCTTCTTTATTTCTTTTCAACCAAGCACTCTTCATTTCTATTTTATTCACCTATTTTCACTCTTTCATTTATTTTCATCCACCCTAGTTCTCTCCTTTCTACCAAACAGAGTCACATTACTTCTAACACACACTCTACTATTAGTTAAATTTTATTGACAACTACAAAATCAAAAGAAAGACTCGTTAAATAAGAGGAGACTCACAAAAATTGTGATTTTCAATAAATTTTAATCAATAGTAAAGAGTGTTTTGCTAGCATTTATCTTTTATGAAAAGTCTTAGATAATTGAGAAAATGGCAAAGGACTCAAGTCATGAACTGATTACAAGATGGAGCATAAGCACCAATTCTTTTAGGCTATTTTTTAGAGTAGAAATTATTTGTTTCTAAGAATGTCACCAGAGAGAACTTAAGTTCGGTAATATACCCTGACTTCCTCATAGAGCTTCTTCTCCCATGTATTTAATCTGTCCAATGTGGAGTGGTGACTACCGGATAACATACAATGTTCGCCAGAGAGATCCTTAGTTCCCTCACAACCTTCCTTGCCAGTGCTTGAACAATTCACCAAAAATCTCGATGAAGAAGAGCGTGAAGAAGCTGATCGGAGCAGAGCTACTGGGTTCAATAACTTTGATGCTGTGAATGAAATATAACTCAACTTAATATTTCTGAAAATTTAAAGATAGACACAACTGAAAGAAAAAAGATTCACTACAATGAAATGGGGAATTGGAAACATGAAAGGTGATTTCTGGATATATAATACAAGCACATTTTCATAGTGTGATCTCCTCCACGAGTAAGTAAGAATTTCTACAATGGAGTTTATTATCAAACTTGAGACTGCTGATTGATTCTTTTCCATTCATAAGGACTTCAGTCGACTTTGAGTAATATGGAAAGCATGAACACCTTAAAACAAAATGAAAATATAAATTGTTTGTTTTCATCAAACCTGAAAGTTCATTAGATGTCAATAAATACTGAGATTTCTTGGCCTCTAACAATGCTGCAACACCATTGGCTGCATTGCAGACGATTGTGAATTGAGTTTCAAGATCATTGATCACTTCTGCCATGCTTGTTGGCCTTCGGTTTACATAAACAGTAAAACCTGGTGTTTCTTCCACAGCTTCTTGTTTACCAATTGTCATTTCCCTTTGTCTGAATTCAATATGACCAGCAGCTTGAGCTTTTGATACTTCAAAACTTGCATTACCATGAGCTTGTGAATCTTTGGCATCATGCTCAGTTTCAGTTTCATCTTCAATGTCTGTTTCTTCCTCCTCTTCCTCATCCTCCTCTTCCTCCTCCTCCTCCTCCTCATCATCATCATCATCATCAACATCTTCAACAATAACTTCTTTGGAAGAATTTATATCATGTCTAGTTCTTTCTTCTGATATATTTCTCTTTCCAACACAATCTTCATGTTCAGTTTCATCTTCTTCCAGGTCTGGTATTCCCTCTTCTTCTCTAACCTGCCTAAGTCCTCTGTATTCTTCATCTATTGCAGTATGGTCAAGGCTACTTCTTGCAGGATAACCATAACTTTCCAATGACGAAAAGGGGTTCCAAAAGAAATCCCATTGGGAAGCTTGAGGTGAAGGGGGAGGGATATTAGGCCTATTATTGGGAGAGTAAGCAAAAATTGAGGGATTCACTGGTGAAGATTGCATGTTGAAAAAGCCATCAATGCCATACTGCTGCATTGGAGGGTAATACGTCCCAACCTGAACCATTTCAGGGGATTGGGGCCTTTCCTCTACTGAAATTGCTGGATTACCACCTGGCCTAAGGTAATTCACTTTCAAAGTATTGTTTGGTCCAATCCCAAACTCAATTGCTGCTGTTGTTGCCAAGGGTTTTGCAGATATGGGAACGAATCCTGGCCCAGTTTTCTTCTTCACAGGTGTGAAAGGTGGGGTGATGACTGTGTCTAATGAGAACTCACGAGGCTCGTCACCTTCAATGTAATCACGAAGTGCTGCTGAAACCCTTTTAAGAGATTCTATGTATGCTATGTGTCCAGTGGCGAATTGAGTTCTTCGTTCAACAGCTTGCTTGATGAACCTCTTTCTGTCTTTACAAAGCCTAACTGCCTCTTCATCGTCCAGCCTTGAATGTGAACATCCCATCTCTTCTTATTCCCCTATGAATGAATGCCTCAAGCTAGCATGGAAACTAAAGGACAACCTTTCTTTGTGCCCCACCAGATTCATCAAGAAATCATAAATCTGTCAGCAAAACTAGAGAAGCTCAATAACAAACTAAATTTCCATAAAAAACAGCAGCAAATCCAAAAAACAAATATATAAAAAATAGTATTATATTTGAAGCAAATAAGCCTAACAATGTTAATGAAGTTGGATGCTTTTCTTCATTTCCAAGCCAGAAGAATGGTGATGAAAATACAGGCATGCTTAACACTAACAGAAAACCCTTCTCTATGATTTCTAGAAAACCAAACTATGCTCTACCAGCATACAAGAAGAAAGCACAAAACTTTACATCAGGGATTTTTTTTCCAAATGTAGAAATTAAAAATAAAAAAATCAGCTTAATCCCCAAGAAAACTATCTTCGAAGTGAAATAAATAAAAACAAAAGGCAGACACTAAAGCAGGTGCCATTTAGCTGAATTAACAGAAGAACAAATGTAAAATGATAAATATATAAATTCAGGAAAATTCGTAGAACAGTAAACTAAAAGAGAAAACCTATATATGTAAACAAAATAAAAAAGGTAAAAAACAAAGAGCTGATAAAAATAAGAACAGAGTACCCATTTTCAGGAAGACAAAATTTTCCATGACACCCTTTTCAATTTCATGCTTTTAACACTCAAACAAAGTGTATATATTGGTTACAAAGAGGAGAAGAAGAACCAGTACAAAGAAGAAGAAAAAAATGACAAATGCATTTTAACATTGGGTTTAGCTAAGAATAAAAAAAGTGAAGGATGGAAGGGAGAAGCACACCTTGACAATGAGGTGAAGGAAAACGACAGTGTTTTGATCACGAGGGGTGTGTGGAGAGGGAATCAGTGATAGAGAGAGAAGTGTGTATGAGTGTGTGAACAGAGAAAGACGTTGAGAAAAAGCAACGGTCAAAACCAAGGAGGAAGGAAACAAGGTATCTTAAAAGGAAAAAAAGGAGAGAAAGAAAGAAAAAAAGAGAGACAAAATTAAAAGCTTTAGTATCAGGTTGAGGTTGGAGAGCTAATAAAGGAAGGAGTTTGATGAGAGTGTGACAAGTGGAGAGTGATTGCCCTCCATGTTGCACTTAATTACAAGACTGCCACAAGTGAAGGAAGGCCTTTTTTGGTTTAAGCTAAATCACAAATTTTGTTTTTTACTTGGAAAATTTTGGGGAAAGTGACTGGTCAAAATGTGTCATTAATGGGACCCAACTATCATATGCCCAACAATGTTGTTACCAACAAAGCTACGAAGGTTAGCTGCTAAGCTGGTCAATTTGGTTCAATTAAGTAAGTTTTGTTGGGAATTATTAGGTTTGAAGAATTAGTTAGCTTTTAACTATTTTTACAAAATTATAATGAAATTAATTACTTTATTAAAATAATTTAAACTAAAAATATAGTATTAATATATACTAACAAGGATTGACTTTAGAGAAAGAAGCTAATTATTCAATAGTTACAATTTGCTTCTTTTAAAAAAGTTAAATTTGTTACTTTTAATTATTTTATTGATTCTTAATAATTTTTTTTGAAGATGTCTATGACAATTAAAAATTAAAAATGATTTAAAACGTAATTTGTTAAGATTTCCATGTTACATTTTTTTATGTTGTATCTTTAAAATAAAAATGCATTCAAATGATGGTTAGTTTTAAATCTTTTATTCAATTATTCAAAAGATGTATTTAATTATATTTTGACTTAATAATTTAAAATGAGTTATAACATAGTTATTATACTATCTTAGCTTACTTGATCTTGAATGAATAATATTGGTATTTAAGAAAAATCAAAGTGTAGCCTAGCTAATTAGAGCAACCCATTACAATAATACAAATTTAATTAGCCAAGTAAAAAATTAGTTATTATAATAATAAAAAAGTTAGTTTAAAAACTATAATAATCTAAGTCATTGACTCAGACACCTAAAATTAATTAGCTAAGTTGATGTCTTTTTCAACTGATACTAAAAGCAGTTTACTTAATTTAATTTTTTAATACATGTTTAGTTAAATTTATTTTGAAAAAATAATTATTTTTATTTATTAGGGTCAAAAGATATTTTCTAAATAAATAATTATTTCTTTGAAAATAATTTCATTCAAACATTTGCTTAATTTTCCTCAAGTTCAGTTGATACTTTTTTTTTACAAAAGCATATTAAAAGTATGCAATGATTAATAATTTCAAAACTATCATGCATGCATTTCTTATCGTTTAGTTTTGCAATTAGCCCCCATTAAAACATTTATAAATTTTACATATTACAATAAAAGAATAGTATGGTTATCACTTATCTGATATATTGGTCTGGTTTTGCTTCCTTGTAAATAACTCTTTTACTCTTTTATCTTTTATAAGTTCTTCTGTTCATAAAAAAAAAATAGAACTATTTTTTTAACATTAATTGTATCACTCAAACGTTGATTTCATGTTATTAAACACATATGACTCCGTAAAAAAATGACTTTTATTACTATAAATATTGTAAAACTCAAACTCTTCAATAATATTATTGTTTTGATATATATTAAAAACTCAAAGACTCAAGTTCAATAATAATTTATAAATATAATTTTATCCCAATTTATCAAAACATTTTTTTAGTAAAGATAAAAGCATGATGATTCATCGAATATCAAAATAAATAATATTTTAGATAAGATGGTAGTAACGATATCTGAAAATCGGATGATAATATATAATTAATTTATAAAATAAACAATTATGTTAACTTATATACCCATTTTATACCCTTTAAAAAAATTAAACTACTTTCAATATATCTTAAATTTGGATTGGACATTTCAAGTAATCGTTTTGAATATTCAATAACAAATATTTAAATTAAATTTACACAAACGCGTAACTTAAATGAGTTTCGATTCTCTCTTGCCCTTGTGCAGGATATCGAAATCTCAATCATACAGAAGATTTTTATTTTTGCAGTGAATCCATAAGATTTTTCTGTTCTTTGATTGCTATATAATAACCATTCAACAATCAAAATATTATAAGATGATAGCCAGATGAAAACTGGGCATAAGAGGATCCTAAGTGAACTTATTACTCACATGCTTAGTAGATAGTATATCCATAAATACATATACTTTTCATAAACTCCTGTATATATAATAAATGAATGGTAACATTCCTAATTTAAATAACAACTTTTTAAAGAAGTTAATCCGTACAATTATTTTTTTTATCCGTAATCCGCACAATTATGACGATAAATAATATACATAAATTGTAATAAAACTCCTAATATATCACATTTATAGTCATTTTTTTTAAAATACTAAAATATAAAAATAGTTAGATTGAAATATATTTTTGATAATGTTGAATTTTAATCTTTTTAATTTTTTTTATCTATTTTTAATTTCTTTAATTTTAATATATATATTATCATTTTAAATGCTATTTAAAATATTTTTATTGCTATATAAAGTGGTATCTACAACAATGTAAGATTATAAGTACTCAATTTTAAATTTAAAAATATGAAAAAAATACATTTCAAAATTATAAAGATAAATAATAGATAATACTTTTTAGAAACATTAAAAATAATATTTTAATAATTTTAAAAAGATAAAAATAATATTTTATCTAATAATTTAATAAAAGTTAACAAGTATCAATAAAATTAAAATTATGTAAGTTATTTTTTTAAGGTTAAAATAAACTTTTAGTCTTCTATCATATTTTTTTTTGTTCACTTTAGTTTTTTATTTTTTAAAAAATTTATTTAATCCTTTATCTCTTTAAAAAGATTTATAATAGTTCTTTTTCATTGAATTTTGTTTGACACAGTTTTTTCTCATCTTATTTTGGTTTTTATTTCTCTGCCTCTCTTTCTTCTTCCTCCCCTTCTTCTTTTGGTTCTTATTCCTTTGTTTTTTCTTCTTCTTTAGTCATTAACTACAAAATCATCATAGCACGTGAAAAATCATAATAGGCGGTGAACATCCTCATGAAAATCATAGTTAATAACTTGGCCTAAGAAGGTTTGTTTGTTCTAAGCTTATTCTTAATGTGAGTTAAAATTGTGAAACTAAACGAGAATGAGAAAACATAGATGAGTGAATTGATTTGAATGAGTATTCCCATAATAGTAGTGACATTGGCGAGATGGAGTGAAAGATGATTCTAATGAAGGAAGCTAACATGACTGGGTGGGTGACGCTCTACGCACAAAGGTAAATACATATTGGATGGAGGAAGGAGTTGGTGATGAATTTAGAGAGGAAATATAAGATAGACATGTATTATATGAACATGACAATTTCATTCTCAACATTAACATAGGAAGAAGAAGAAGAAAATGAGAAAGAAGTTAATGACATCAAACAATTTAATGAAAAAGATCATTGTAAACTTTTTAAAAAAGATAAATGATTAAAATAATTTTTTTAAAAGATAAAAAAATAAAATAAAATAAAAGATTAAAAATAAATTTAACCTATTTTTAAAGTCAAATGAATAAGACATATAAATTAGATGAATATTACACTATCACTCTTAAAAAAACTTAATATAATGATTAAAAAATAAAAAAATATGTATCCCCCCTCCCACACACACACACACACTCCTCTAGATGAAACTGAAACAAACTCACAAGTCATAACCTTTGGCACTTTGTGACCGGGTAATATGGGTGATTGCTACGGGGGCCACAATTCGTGGGGTCATACTCTTTGTAATGCACACTAGCTGACTCTTGTTTCATTTGTAATTTTAAGCTGAGACAAGGACATTTTGGTACTTTCCTGACCCATGTGTTTGGTTTTTGGCCTTTTAAGGCTGAAAGATGAGGAAAGGAAAACGAGTGAAGAATTTAGAAAAGCAAAAAAGTATATAAGTCGGCAATAAAGGAAAAGAAATAACCGTAAGATGCTTAATTTACTATAAATATAGAAGAAAAATACTGTTCTCACTTCTTAGAGTTGTCCATTTTAAAATCTTCCTCTATGACTAGTATGCCCTTGCCTTCATCATCATTTTCTATATAAATCTTTGAGACGAAAGTTCAAATCCTTTCTTCAATTTTATCTTTCGAAATTTAACCAATACACTGTACCCTGGTCCATTACACCATGTTGTCTTGTTATTGATCTACCAAATATATAAATTATGAATGTGCATTTCTAGTTTCTATACTGGTCAATCATGAGGGTTGAAGTTTTAGGGTAACGTGGAGTTGATCATAAATATTACCAATTATGTTCATATCTCTAGTTATACTCACAATGTAAGTATAACATTGAGTTGATAATAAATATTACCAATTATTGTGCTTATACTAGAAGAATATTTAAATACTACCACTTATCAGTAGTCAACACAAATGGCTGTAAGGGAGGACTTTTACATCAATAAATAGGATTTATACTTTTTTTTTTTTTTTGCTAAGCTCACTTTGCATATATATGCTTTGAGTTATTTGATCTTATTTAATTTCTTAGCTCACCCTGACTTCTATCTCTCTCTTGTGATCTCACTCACTGTTATCTTGGATTTCAATCCATTTACCATCTGAAACTTACCTAACTGGTAAGTACAAAGCTACACACTTACATCACAATTCACCAGTCATATTTTATCACACCGGAATGCTGATAGATATTTTAAATTTCAAACATATATTTGCCTTGTTTCTTATGCAAAAGAGTTGTATTGAAGTGAAATTTGTAAAAATTTAATTTCATGTTATAAAGTAAGATGAATTTAGCACTCTTAAAATAAAAGAGATGATTTTAGTATGTTGCCATGTGATTTATTGACTTTTTTCCCATGCTTACTCTTTTTTTGGCTGCTTAAATTAGAATTTTTTTTCACAGTTTTATATGATTGTTTCTGGCTTACAGTACAAAAATTGCTTTTCCTTGTGTATTTTCAACAGGTTTGACGCTTGCCATTATCCTTTAATTTTTTTAACTTGTTTTACCCATTAAATCATTCATTGCGGCTATGCTTGTTATAATTTAACTAGCTAGTGGCTTGACAGGGGAGATCTTGTTGGATTGAATCCTATCTAAATTTTTCGTTTGCTAGACTCGTACTTAGAAAACCCACTTCCTTATAAGATTCATTCCAATATGAAATTCAATCTTGGAAACACAAAAAATCACTTTTTTTACCACCCAAGAAAAACTTTTAACAATTTTTATTATAATTAGAATAAAATATAACATACAATTTTTTTTCAGATTATTGAATAACAAAATGATATAAAAAACAATGAAACCATCCTAGTATTTTTAAATTCATTTATCTTTGTTGGGTTTTATGAAATTCAGGTAAATCTACAAGAAACTTGTTACAATTTTTTATATTTTAATTTTAATTATGTATTTTTAAAATATTAATTTTACATTTATAGTTTAATTTTTATATTAGGTCTTTGAAAAAAATGGTACAACTTTCTTGTTATCATTTATCATCAACAAATTATCATTTTATATTAAAATTTACATATATTTTTATTTTTTATTAAAATATTAATTTTTAATTTTATTTTTTTTATAATTTGAAATTTTATTTGT
>JAMLFT010003418.1:0-22131 GCA_026544285.1 Pachyrhizus erosus | reverse complement strand
AAACTTAAGTCTAAATTTCACATATCACTTAAAATAATAATAATAATAATAATAATAATAATAATAATAATAATAATAATAATAATCTATTTTTCACAATAACATAACAAATATAATACGTGATACTAACAATGATATAATAATAATAATTATGATAAGATGATAACATAATTATTATAAAAATAACAATAATAACGAATATAATAATATTTATAATAAAAATAATAATAACAATGATAATAATAATAATAAAAATAATATTAATGTTGATAATAATTTTGATAAAAATGGTAGTAATAATGACAAAAATAATAATGTAAAAATAATGGTAAT
Organism: Pachyrhizus erosus; assembly: GCA_026544285.1. NCBI lineage: Eukaryota > Viridiplantae > Streptophyta > Magnoliopsida > Fabales > Fabaceae > Pachyrhizus > Pachyrhizus erosus. The sequence goes on along the minus strand of JAMLFT010003418.1, from coordinate 21,798 downwards.
TATATGTTTTTTAAAAAATATGATAGAGAGTTGAATAATTTAATTTTACAACTTAATTTCAAAAATCAAAACTATCATTTTTAATTTTAAAAAGTGAGTAAAAATATATAAAATTTGAGTTAAAAATTAATTCATCTCAATACATTCCATTTCAAAATTTACATTTTAAAACAAAAAAATTAAATAGAAACTTTCACTAACCTCCAACAATTCTTAAGTACCCAACTTGTATGTCAAAGATAATTCAGTCGGAAAAAACAAACAGCAAAAAGTAACGGTGTTTAACATATAAAATTGAGAATTTTGGAACTAACACAATTTGTTTTCCCAGATCTATTATTATATAAGTACGTAGTTGAACAAAACTTTATCATTTATAATATAGGGGACATTAGAATAATAATTAAGAAATTAAAGAATAAGCAATGGCAAACAAAGGAAACACACCAAACCTTGTTTTATTAACGTCAAAACAGTTTATCTATTGTCGCAACATGTTGAAGCAATCAGCATTTATAATATATCAGATTGATTATTTATGCTGGTCCCTTTCTTCCTTTCAACTCAAAATTCTCTGTCAATTTTAGCTTTTATATACTTTTTAGTATTACATATAATGATTATCAACCTTCTTTTCTTTTTCTAAGCATTAATAAGATAACCTGATTATTATAAATTTATAGAAGGAGCAGTTTAACCTTCCATGGTCAATTGGAATGTAGCAATTGGAAGGAAGAAGTAATATTTGACGTTTTTATGACAATAATTTATCTTAAAATGCTTTGACTTTTAAGCATATTATGATCTGACAACTAGTTCGCTTCTATGATTGCGTTGAAGCCACTTAACACAAAAGTGTTATTTTTGTATTTCCTTTAGTTGTATTTATCCTCTGCTTGTGTGTATTCTCATCTATGGTAAGTTACTTTTACAATCCAACTTTGCAGTTATACGTTGCACGTTTATTTTTGAAGAAAAATAATACCTTCATTAACTAATAAATTGGGAATTGAATTAAACAGGAGTTTCAAAGAGAAGAACTAATGGAGGAAAAGGAAATAAAACAATTAGAATAAATAGTCTTGTTTTGACTTAAGAGTAGATTTATTAATGATGAAAATTAATCGCGTCCACTCCCTTAATCCACCCATTTGCAATCAAAAGGGCTGGAATCTGATTTTGTCTTCTAGGAGCTTTAACACATGGATCAAAGAAAGTTGTACGAACATAAGAAATTAAACTTTTAATCTTAGGATATAGGATGAACGTTTAGATCACGTTTTTCATCTTTTGATAAGTAAAAAATAATTAAGATTTTTAAAAGGTTAGTCTGACCGAATTATATACGGAGATAGAATTTTAATTGAATATCAATCAAAGTTATGTATATAATTCATAAACAAGCGTGGCAGAAAATTACATAATTTGGTATGACAATATAAGAAAAATTTTAAGAAGCTTCGATGAAAATATCAAATAAAACAAAAGTTAAGTTAATTCAAACAAGTAGGAGAAGTACAAATAAAAGTTACAATTAATTGCTAGATATTAATACTTATTGAATATTTATTCTTGTTTAAAAGTTTTAAATAAAGTTTAAAAGTTCGTTCATTCCTGAGTAATGATAATAACATTCTTATATGTTAATTGACAGTCCGAGAAAAACATTTGTATTTATACGAAGGACAAGCAAGGTGGTTGACACTTGAATTCAGTTACTGGTAATGTCGTAATATGTATTTTTCGGTGAAAATTTTCAGTTTGGTTTTAGTTTCACTAACCCACGTGACGTTTAGGAGCATCCCCACAGTGCTTTGGCCAACTAATTCCTATTTGGAAAAATGGAAACATCAGTACATTACCAACTAGGTTATTGGCCCAGCTAGTTGTACTAGTACTAGTACTGCGTCGTCTGCAATGATAACCTTAACATGAAAATGGTCCTCAATTTTATCTCAGAGTACAGATTTTTGGATTATAATAATTGTCTATCATGTCAGCAATTTGTGGAGGGAAAAAGAAATGGGATACTCAAAAGGTAAGTGTATAGGGGCTTCTTTTTATCTTGCCCTTTTTTTTTTAAAAAAAAAAAAGATGTTGTATTAGTTTACTAAATCATTAAATAATAAAATTACAAACTGAATAATAAATTATAAAAATATATAATTGTTATTATTTAATTTATATTTTTTTAAAATTTATAACTTTACTATTCAATATGTAACATTTAACATAAAATTGATACTTTTAAATAAAGTAATAGAGTGATTTATTTTCTTTAAAAAAGTATCAAAATGGACTTCATGAGGAAATTCAATGCCACCAAGAGGAAAATGAAAATAAATCATATACTTAATTATATGATTAGATTAGTTCATTATTAGCTCATTTTTTTTATAATTTCATTTTTCATTTAGAATTTAAAATCGGATGAGTGAACACTCAATATTTTAAGAATTTTTCTGAAAGATAATGCCAAAAAGAGTTACTCCACTAAAAAAATTGATTAGGTGCAATTTATTTTTAATACAGGGTTTCAATCCTATACAAATCATGACTGGCTGGACTGCACATCAAATCTTCACAACATGAATATCATTATACCCACACGCACATCCCTTCATACATAAGGAACACATTTTCCACAAGACAAGTATCATATAATATATATATTAATATATATTGAATATTATGGTAATTTATAATTTAACAATCCAATACAAAATACAAAAAGAAATCAACTCTCTAGCTTGGCATGTATTATGCTGAGTTTAGCAATATAATATTAAAAAAACACAAAAAGAAACAAAACCAACGAAACCAATTATCAAAGAAATAAATTTACAGCCATGTATATATTATTATATATTTTTTTAAAAAAGGAAGAATTAGAATATGATTCAAAATTCTCTCTCCCATTTGTCCAATCATCCCGTTGTAATGTCAACCGGATTCCGGTCATCTCCACTGTCCGTACCCTTCTAACCGTTTCATATATAAAATCACCTGACACCAACCCTTTGTTTTGCAAATAAGCCTATATTGCTGTGTGATACCATTTTTATACAGAGCGCGTACCTCAAGAAGCTAGCAACGCTCAAAGATACAAACAAATCAGCAATATTAGAGAAGAATAAATAAAGACCATGGCTGAGGAGTTTCAAGCTAGGATTTGTGGTGAAAACTGGTGGAGTAGTACAATTGATACAACAAGAAGTGTGTTCCCTCTAAGCTCATCATCTATATCTTCTCCTTGTTCCGTGGCTGCGAATAATGATGCAGGAAACTATAGCACTCGGCAAACTACTGACACAGCTTTGAAAGCAACAAAGTATTGTGCTGCGGAGACTAACAATTTGGTTTCTGATACTTACCTGGGTTTTGTTGATGCACAGAAGCCGCATAAGAGTGAATCAGCCAGTGGAAGTGGTGGCATGTTGATCGATTCCACCTTACAGATGATGGGTTTTGGCCTCACATCTTCAACATCAGAGAACTGGAATCAGCCTCTATTATTGTAAGGCATCACAAATAAATATCTGATATACACTTTATTGTGTTTGCTAACATTATTTTCTTTGAGAAATTTTCAATTTTAATTAAATTTCATGCAATATGTGTGTGTGAGTGGAAGGTTTATAGTATATGGTCCATCGCTTCCACTAGGGTCGAAAAAGGTTTATTTTTCTTAACTTTTTCTCATTGATTTCATTTGAAAAAGGGAACTTGATCTTATCAAAGCATATATGGTGTATACTATAGCTCAACTGTTTCTTTCTCTATTGGATTCTCCTAACCATGACCATATATTTTGCCTCTCTTTTTTTATCCTATAGTCGTTGTAATGGAAGGGCGGAGAGCAATTTCCACTCCGTGATTCAGGAAGAAACGGGAATAGATTCTTCTAATTCACAAATCCATAGAGATTGGATTCCAAAGAGCTTCTCCTCTGGTGGTGGAAACCAAATTGATAATTTCAAGCCATTGAACCAAGAATTTTCATTAGATCACCAGAGTCTAAGTTCTTTAACCACCACTGGGTTACCAAATCGTGGATTCCCAATTGGATCAGCCTCATATGGTAACCCTTCAACGTTAAAAAGCTTATATGAGCCTGATCCTCATCCGCAACCACAACACTCACTTTTCACCAACCGTCCCATGTCCTATTCATCAAAAGCATGTTATGGGACACCCTGCACTGAACTACCGCCAACATGGTCTAAAGTCTCTACTTTTTTGAAGCCCACAACAATTGCAAAGCAACACCCTATTGGACTTCACTTTTCTAACAACACTCCTTTCTGGAATGCTTCGGCCGAGGCACTTCACGACATAAGAGTAGGTAACTTTGCTTCATCACAATCACAATATCAAAGGCCAACCTTTGATGAAGAGAAACCCAATTGCACAAATACTCTATTAAACAAGGTACATGTTTGAGTTAATGTAAATTTTCAAGTTTACTAAAATATTTATCCATGTCTAGCTAGGGTTTTCTATGGGGTACTATAATTGATATATATTGATGTGCAGCTTAATAGTGAAGAAACTTTAGACTCGGTATCAATGGCGAAGAAAAATGTTTGTGAACCAGCATTAAAGAGGCCAAGAATTGAAACTCCATCTCCATTACCAACTTTTAAGGTATTATACTGTTATACGTATACATATTGTTTTTTTTTTATCTCAAACCTTTTTCACTATGCAACATTTTTCAACCTTTATAATAATTACACTTTAGATTTTAATCAACTTGACATGTATGGACAGGTTCGGAAAGAGAAGCTAGGGGACCGGGTCACTGCTCTTCAGCAATTGGTTTCACCTTTCGGAAAGGTGAAAATTTTCGGATGTGTCTCTTTCACTTTTCTTTTTCATTTACACAGCAGCTAAGACTATGATAGAGTTGAAACCTTTACTTTCTTAAACAAGGTAAAAAAGTAAAAACTCACTCAGATTTTTTATTCTTGTTGATCTTAACAGACCGACACAGCATCCGTTCTTCACGAAGCCATCGAGTACATTAAGTTCCTTCATGATCAAGTCAATGTATGTTTCCATTGATCCAAGATTGTTTTGAACAAAACCCTAATTATTAAGTACCATATATAAATCTTCAAAAAGAAAACGAGTTTTACTCATTATATAAGGAATTTCTTGTGTTGTGCTTAAATTTGTATCTTCACATCTTGAATTGCAGGTTTTGAGTACTTCATATATGAAAAATGGAACTCCCATTCAACAGCAGCAGGTACTCCAAAATGCTTATATATAGCTGTAGTGTTCTTTGTATAAGGAATTACCAAAAGAAATAATATTTTAATAGTAAGAAAATATTGATGATTAGTACTGCTTCCATTGATATAATTTTCTTTAATAAAAATTAAATTATTAGTATATGTTATGAGTTTAGAGTCGTATGGATGTAATATATATATATATAGAAACGATAAAATAATCTTAAGAATAATTCTAAAAGAATTATATTTTTAAAATTTAATTATTAAAATTAATTATTTATTATAATTATTAATTTTTTTAAAAAAATAATAAACAAATATAAAAGATAATTATCATAAAATTATATATATATATGACAGTTTAATTGTTATTTATTATTTGTGTAGATATATTTAGAATAAGTCTTAAGATAATTAATGAATATCATATATGACTATGATGGAATGATATAATTTTTTTATTTATCGTATTATTAGTATAAAGTATTTGTTAATTATATCATTAAATATTTTTTTATCAAAAAATTTGATTGATTATTTTTAGTAAAATATTTTTTTAATTATTTTTTTATCCATATGACTCTGACTAATTATATATAACTGAGATTGAATGACACATTTAATATAGTAAGTTATTATTATAAATTTATAACAACTAGTTTAATTTTTATTAGTTAAAAATACACTAACATGAAGATAATACTAATGGCTAGTATTTTTATTTTATCATTAGTATAACATATTTCTTTTAGTAGTGATTTCTGTGATGGTTGAGTAGTTTTGAAACATTTATTATATGTTTGTTCAAAGGGCTGTGATGATCTGAAAGACTCGGAAGGACCACAACAAGATTTAAAAAGCAAAGGGCTGTGCTTGGTACCGATTTCAAGCACATTTCCAGTGGCAGCAGAAACCAGTACTGCTGAATTGTGGACGCCTACATTCAGAGGCGCACTCTTAAGGTAGAGAAGATAATAAAGCCAAAGAGACTCGACCGGTGGAGAATTGGTGACGTATTCTTAACTATTTGCATGTGTTAAAGGTTGATGAAGCAAATGTGAAGCCACAGTTGATGAAGAGAAAAGCTGAAGAAAACAAAAGATGAAAAGAAGGAAAAGTGAGAAAAGAAACAAACGAAGTGACCCTTCAAAGATGTGCAGAGTATGCTGGGCCAGCCACAAGCAGAATGATGTGCGCTTGCAAATGATTAGTGACCACTGGAAGAGAAAATATATAACAATATCTAGTTTATTAATTGGGTGTTACCAGATTAATATATAACCCCAAATGTTAGTTAATTTGTGGTTGGTGAGAGAGTAGGAACTAATTCTGAACTCACCGACATTTGACTTAGATTATAGATGAATTTATGCTGGTTCTGATAGAATTTAGCAGATATATATGGGGCTAATTTAATATCTTTTAATTTATTCCTGCCAATGAATTTGTTAATTATGATAGTTATATATTTTATATTATTGTATGCCTGGCATCAATTTGTTCTATTTATGGTAAAAAAGAAAATAAAAGAGCATTACATATTTGTAGAATATTCTTTTTTTTTTGTTTAATGTAATTTATACTCTTTCATTTTACTTTGTTTTTTTCTCGGTATTAGGACAGGGATAAGAGCAAATTGTCCTCAAACCGACTCTGCCTTAGCACCTTTAATGCTTACGAGTAATTATTTAATAAATGAACATCAATCTGTCTTAGTCTTAAATTTAATTTATAGTCTCATAAAATTACAAGCATATGTTCATAACAAATGTTTAACAAGAAGATAATACAAATAAAGATTTGAGTTCTCTAAAATACAGTTGTGCAATTTAGAGAAAAAAATATAAAAAATAATTTATTATAAAATTAATAGTTGAAAGTTGTGATGTAATCAAAACTTATAAATATTTTTTCTCTGAAATATAGTTTTATTTTTTTATTTTTTTTAAAAATCCTAACTTTTAATTCTTAAAATATTTTTTTATTTTTTCATTTACAATATACCATTAAATATAACAAAAGTGTCAGATAAACTCTCCATATAACATGTTAGATTAAAAATTATATTGCATTAACATGTCATGTCAACAATTATATCAAATTAACAACTCATTTGACATATCATTTCAACACGTATGATATAATTATTAAGGTAATGTATCACATAAATTGTTAACATGACACAAAAATTAAAAATATTTTTTTAAAAACAAAAAAAATTAACTATATTTTAGAGATTAAAAATATATTTAAGTATAAAATTAAATATACATATAACAAATTCAAAATTAATTATAATTTAACAATTATCTTTAATTAATAATTACTGTTGTACTCTATCTTTTAGAGTACATTTCATTTACTAATAAAATCATATGAATAAGTATATAAATCTAATGTATTATAAACAATAAAAAATTATAAAATGAAATCTATCTAGTTTCATCTTAACGCTAACCAGTATTACTGTTATAAATTCTCTAAAAAGATAACATTACCCTAACTAGGCCGTTTTTGATTAAGGAGTTTAAGCAAGCTCTTACCCAAATGCACTTTCATAAAGCTTTTTTTAAGAGGTATTGAGATGTGTGTGGTCTTGATATATACCAAGCATGCCCATCATGGCTTAATGATGGGGTGTTGCCAAGTCTCCTAAATGACACCAGTATTGTTTTAATACCTAAGAAGGAGAACCCTTCCTCTATGAAAGATCTAAGACCTATATCTTTATGAAATGTTTTATATAAAATCTTGTCAAAAGTGCTTGCTAATAGATTGAAGCGTTTGTTGTCCAAGTGTATAGCTATTAAGCAATCAGCTTTTGTGGAGAACAGATCTATTATTATTGATGACGATATGGTGGTTTTAGAGTTAATTCATCATATGAAGTGTAAAAGGAAGGGGAGGAGTGGGGAAGTGGCTCTTAAGCTGGATATGAGCAAAGCCTAAGACAGAATGGAGTGGAGTTATCTTAAAGGGATCCTGTTAAAAATGGGGTATAGTGATAACTGGGTAAAATGGTTGATGATGTGTTAAATTCTCGGTACAAGTGAATGGAGAAGGGGTTGATCCTGTCATACCTCAAAGGGGCCTGAGGCAAGGTGACTCTTTATTTTGAGTTGTGAAGCTTTGATTATGAGGTCAGACACAAAGTTCCCTCCATTCAATACCTAAGTGAAGTCCCTTGGCAAAAACCTCCTGCTGGAGTGGTGAAGTGTAATATTGACGCCTCAGAGGAAGTTCGGTTTATTTTGGCAAAAATTACTCTGCTTGAAGGTTCTGTACTACCTGTTGAAGCTATCAATTGGGACACCAGACAGTTATTTTTAATTAGATTGTAAAGCTGTAGTAGATGGTATTACAGGTGTTTGTACAGCACAATCTGAACTAGGAGCTATTCTGCGTACATGCAAGTATAGGCTTAGTTGCTTTCCAAATTTTATTAGGGAACAAGCTAATTCTAGTTGTGCTCCTCACTTTTTGGCTTGAGCTGTCCAATTTCATGCTAGTTCTCAGGTTTTTTATTACATCTCAAGTGTATTCAACACTTTATTAATACAGAAATGATATGAGCTTTTTCTGTAAAAAAAAACTAAAATAAAATTGTCATTCAACATATTCATCAAGACATACTGACTCTGTTCCTAAAGGGTTGACTTCAAAATTGCAGCCAAACCTATCTTACAAAAAAATATCCTAAAGTCGGGACATGTACTCTTGTACTCATGTATTTTGGTTAGGCTGCTCATGTAGTGTTTACAAATTATAAAAACATATTTATGAATTCTTAATTTATTTCTCAAGGCCTTTCATTGTGATTATATATATCTAATACTTTTAACAATTAATTAACTGTAAATTTTAAAATGAGTTCTACATGTTATCTCACATCTTCATACTTTTATATTTGTTTTTGTTTTAATATAATAGTTTATTTATATTTTAATTTTAAAAATAAATATGTTTTTTTATTTACATTTATTTTTGTTTCAGCTTAAAGATTAACTTATTTATATTTCAATTTTGAAATAATATATTCCTAAAATATATAGGAAATTATTTATAAGGTACCGTAAATAAAAATTGCCTCGCCCATCATCTTGGTATTTACAGGGTGTTAAAAATGAAGCACAAACCCCAGCATCTAGGTTCGTCTTTCCCACACTCCTTCAAGGTGGTGTACACAATGTATCCATGGTTAAGGTAGGCTCGACGACAAAAATACTAAAATTCAAGTTAAAGGTTTATCGAAAAAAAAATTATCCGCTCTAAATTTTTATAAGAAAAAAGTCACACACACACATATTCACATAAGGTCCATCATAAAATATTTTCTCATTTAAAGTAAAAAGAAAAACTATCTTAAAATTTACTTTAGATTCATTTATCGTTGGGTTAATCCTACACCACACATTCGCAATTTTCTAAGAACTTTGGTTGCAGGAGTTCTAACTAAGCTTTCATATACAAATATCGAGGAAGAAAACATATTGGTACGACAACATTATGTTCGATATCTCAATTTTCATTCTTATTTATTGATCGGAAGATCAATAATGAAATTCAATCTTGATTATTAATGTATGTATGTTCATTTTGGGCGAATCTCATTCACTCTCCATTTTGTTGAAATAATATATTGTATTCAAGAGAAGAGGAGATGAATTAGGTATTCACAAAATTTTATTTGGGTCCAATTAAATTTCAAAATTGTTTAATGAAAATTTGATTAGAAAACTTTTATCACAATTGTATAACAAATTTGTTTTGTTATATCAATAACCATGCATTTCTAATAATGATTTTTATATATAATGCAATACAAAAAAAATTAAGAGAGTGAAAAGAGTTTAGAGAAAAAAAATACAAAAAATTATATACTAGTTCAATCCTTATTACTATGATCTATATCTAATTTCCAATTAATTACATCTAAAATTGTTCATTATAACCAATTACTTTTTACAAACACGCAACTAAGATAAACTCTAGACCTTTTAAGATTTTCTAAACCCTATAAAAATATCTTTCACAACAAAACATACAAAGTAAAAACTTATCTACTCAAATGAGAAAACCTATCTCATAATGATTAACAAAAAAACTGAGGGGGTGAGGGGGGGATTTAAAAAACAATATTGTACTTGATCAAATCATTATGCTTGGGATCCTTTTTTAAAGGAGTTTAAATGTTACCATGTTCCTTGATTCCAAAGAGTAATTATTTAAATTTAATTTTCTATCACCTTTTGATATCTTAAGAACTCTCTTTTAATAAAAAAAAATAACCAAATGAAAATGTATTAGAGTTATGAGAGAACCTCACTCATTTTCTTTTTTATTTTTGAGAAATAAAAAAATTTAATCGATTATTTTAGCCATGTAATCAATTAAGATTATTTTGAGCTTTTTTGAATTTATTTAAAAAAAAAGGATATTGACGTGATAGTAGCTAAGTTAGTTAATATGAATGTCCAATTAATATTTTTCTCTTTATGATTGTTTATTTCCTAATTCTCTATAGAGGTGGACAAGTGTACCAGTCTTCATGTGTTTATAATGCATTTTCGTTTGCTAAGGTGATCTCCATGTTTTTGATTGGTTATGCATCTTTGTGTTCTACCTCTTCAATTTTTTCAATTCTTCATGTTTTTTTTCATAGCTCACAACTCCTTTATTATCATTGAGGTGTCCATATCAACCCGTGCTGAATGCACTCCCTTACCTTCTCCCAAACTGAGATCTTGCTGATCCAATTTGTGATTCTTTTTGCTTTTTGTTAGAATCATAACCTTGGGTTGAAAGAAAATATCCTTCAAGCCTCACAGTAGGTGCCAAAATGTACTTGCAAAAGGATACAGTGATAATTTTCTTCTTAACAAGGTTTGCAACTATCCTTCAAAACTAAGTGAAAGGTATCTACAAAAGGCACTCTGACGCTCAAGTTAACATATAGTCACAAATTAAAGAGATTGATTATGTGATTAGTGATAAAATGAACAATAATCTTTACCTTTTATAATAACTTATATTTATAGATAATCTTCATGGATATGAGATTATAGGTTTTACCTTGTGGATTTATGATTATTATTGGACTAATTATTTGATTATTGATCATCAATAATTAATAAATAAATAATTATCTTAATTATTAATTCTTGATAAATATTTTGTATTGTGATAGATTGAGGGGGTGTTGGCTTACTTGGTTAATTCCTTCTTTTCAATATGTCAACATGTCTTTAATAATTTATTATTATTTATTATTATGCAAAGACTAACACGCTCTTCTTGACATATCTCTACTTATATAAAAGACATTTAAATATTTATTAAAAAATTAAGAAAAGTGAAAATCTTATTTATTTAATTAAATAATTAATTAATAAAAAATAAGTATTAATTTTATTTGATTTACTAAAAGATACCAAGATATGTGTCATAATATATTAATATGAGAAGCATGAGAATAAAATCATGATATACTTTCATGAGAGTGGTGAATAAAAAAATTAACATATAAGAGAAGATATATCTTTATGTTTTTCTTTTTCTTTTAAATGTCTTCGATATATTTATTTAAATTCTTTTAAAAGACATCAATAATTTTAAAAAGGAAGTGACTAAATGATATTGTTATAACTTATCAATTATTATACCACTTAATAATTGTGAATATTAATATAATAATTTTATTTTTATATCAAATACTTTTTTAATTAATATAAAATTTGGTATATATAATTTATATGAAAGAAACTTTTAATTCAACAGTGAATAGTAATTGATGTAAGTTATATCAATATCATTAATCTCTCCCCACTTTAGAAACCTAATTTAATTGAAATATAAATAAAAGTAACTATATAAAATAAAAATTTTAACAAATAAAAGTCAAGCATGTGTGTATTTTTTCTACATGGACATCTTATTCTTTTTTGTACGGTTTGTTATATAATAATCATGACACCTTCAAATAGTTTTAACTTAATTAATAGTTTCTAGTTTTAATCTTAAATATACATATGTTTGAAAAGAAAATTTTATTACTCATATAATAATCTTATCCGATTTAAATAAAATTCTCTGATAAAAAATATTTGATATCTTTAAAAAGTATTAATGGATCAATTCGTGGACACAATAATCAATTAAGTAAATAGAAATAAGCTTGAAGCTGAAGAGTTCATGAAGTGACTAAACATGAAAAGTACTACTTAAGTAATTAAAAATCTAATTGATAAGTTGTATTAATTGGCAGCCCTCTTTTCACTTCTGTTTATGGCATTTTAAATTGATCCAACGATAGATATCACACCCAATAACCTTCACCCATATCGGGCTCATTACCATTCTCTTGATCTGGCGTAGAATCTTAGTTTCTTAATAAACTTATGGTTGATCAGCAAATATAAAAGAAGATACATAAAAGGAATTTCATAAAGTTGGGGAACGAAAAGGCATGAAGCATCATTGTGGTATTATTAAAGTATGCGTATTATGAGTCCTCCCTCATCTTTCTTTGATACAAAACTTTCTCTTTTTCTTGTTTTGGCTAATCAATGACAATCTATGTCTATCTTCTAGTACAAGTTTTTCTTCCCACCTGAAAAGGGTTCTTTCTTTTCACGAAAGAAAAAGAAGGTTATTCCTTCTTTGTTGGTACTTTGAATCTGATCTTGCAAGCCCTTTATGCACCAAGTTACCTCTTCCGGGCTTCCGAAGAACGTTGATGTACCAACATTATATTCTTCATGGTTGGGGTGACAACCCTCCATTTGGGTAATGTTAATATTTGAATGTTAGGAAGGAAATGACACAGAAGGCAAGAATTTGTTCAAAAAAAGATGGAATGACAAATAATGACGGCTAAGTAATACTAATTTTTATTCCTTTTAAGTTTGGAGGCTTAAAACCTCCCAAAAAACTAAAGGAACTACGAAGTGTCCCTTTTCTTTCATTCTCTTCCATCCATACATGTGTACCTTCTTTTATTTTTTTGGTCCGTAACATATATACCTTTCAGTGCTGTCAAGTTGCTTGTTGACATAAATGAGATGTTTACATTTGTAAAGGAGACAAAAAGGATTTTACTATTTTAAGATGAAAGAGGTACAGATACTGACTTAAGCATAATAATGCTAGTTGACATTAGTTATTCCCAAAGTTATAACAACAGGAAGAATAAATGCGGAATATTAATGTGATTCCATGCCAAACTTGTCGCTGAAACGAAAGAGAGGACTAATGTTGAGCTAGCTTGTCTAAACTCTAAAAAGTTTTGGAAACTCTTAAGTTCATGAGCATGTGTTTAAAGTTTACATATAAAGTTGCTGGTAAAGAAAAAAGTTTGCACAAAGCATATAGCTATGATTAAGCAAGCAATTGGATGAGTATAGACACTTACTCCTAACCTTGGCGAATGCAGTTGAAAACTGTAAATTGCTACCAAAAACAAACATGACACGAATTGAAGCCTTAAACGAGAGGGGCATTTAAAAGATAAAAAAATAGCCATTCTATTTTCTCCTTTTCAGACCCTATTAATTTTATTCAAATCAACCTTAACCAAATTCACTCTCGTTTAGAAAAGATAAAAGAAAAGGAAACACTTTTTTGTGGCCGGGGTAGAGGGTTGTCACCACCAACATTGCCTGATGATGCTTTGTTCCTTTAAGGAGAGGTAGCGAAAAGCCCAGAGTCAAGAGCCCAAATTGAGAATACCATTTATGTTGTTACTGAAGAAGACATAGGTACACATATTTTTTTAAGGGAAGAACATAGATACCTATTAACAAATATTTCTTTGTAATATTTTAGCAACTACAAGCCTTTATATCTATTGGACTTTGTCAGGCATGGAAAGCCCAGCAATTATCCAACAGATCTTGGCTGCCACAGTAGCCGGGTTTATTTAAACTTGAGAACCAACTACATGTAAACAAGTTTAAATAAATGGAACATCAAATTACTGAAGCCCAAGTCGTTAAATTTTTACTGTTAATTATTTTAATTTTAATTTATCGATAGTTTAAATTATGAGTAATACAATACCATATTTACTGAAACAACTTTATTTTTCGATAAAAAGTGATAAATGTGAAAATATTATAGGATGAGAGACCCGCGTAAAATTTTCAAATTATAAAATATAAGGTTTTTCTATGCAATTAACGTCTATTTGGTAGTGAGTCCAACAACCTCAACATAAAGGTTTTGGATTTGAATTATCCTGGCTTTCATTAATAACTCATTTGTAAATGATGTTATTAGTAGTAAATGGTAGTTTATAGCGTGGTTTGATTTGGTATAGAGCGATACTCTCCATCCTAAAATGCTCTTTATTTATAGAATTTTTTTTTTGCTGTATTTACATGTGCGATATATGAAATAAATTAAAAATTAATATTCAATATTATTTTAAGTAAATTTATATTTAAAATTTTAAAAAATCATTTAATATAGATTCATATATGATACTAATAAAAATTTATTTTAGTTTATAATAGTTAAATATAAACATCTTTAAATAAAAAAATTGTGTAACAAGTATGATTTAAATAAATCAAAAACACATTATTATTTTCAATAAAGAAAACAAATATTAAACAATAGTCAAACAATAAGGTGTGATAATTATCAATACTAATATCAATTTATTTTATAAAAAAATGAAAAAAATAATCTAAAATAAAAGAAATTACCAACACATATAGTATAACTTTTTAATGTAAATTATCCTATAATACTTAAGTATAGAAAAAATGTTTATTTATAAAAAAAAAATGTATCTCTCATCTTAAAATACTGTTATTTATATAAAAAAATGTATATCTTTTCATATAAAATAAAGACAATTATGTTTAAACTTATTATCTCATACAAATGATCCAAATGTTTCTTCTTAGGCTGAACTAATGGGTTAAATGGCCTCTCTTTGAAAGTTAAACCGCTCCAATGTCAGGTTCTCTCATAAAAATACCACTCCAAGAGCCAATGTTATGTTCTTTCATAAAATGCCACTCCAAGAGGTATTGACACAACGTTAATGTAACCTAACGACAGATTACATGACATCTTTTGTGCACGGATGTGTTATCTGCTTGGAAGTATATATGCTTGCATCATTGGCCAGGATTAATATATGGAAGGATGTTATTGGTGACAAGAGTAAAGGATGGGTTAATAGCATCGTAACTTATCTGTAAACATTCGTTGTGGTTGTGGTTGTGGGTGGCCTTACTGGCTTGGGAGTTTCGAGCTCCTCCTTCATCGATTAGTACCACATTCGATGAGAGTGTCAATAGAGCTAAGCAAGCAGCCATAGAAGTTAGGTAGCAGGATGAAGATGCTAGGCAACAGGCTGATGATTCTAAGTAAGAGGCTATGATTGTTGGGTAGAGCGTAGGGTTGTGGAAGGTGATTGCTACCGAGTCTTATAGCAAACTCAACAAGTGTTACAACGATGGGAACGAGGGCTATAGCAAAGGCTAGGCTCCCTTGAAAGTATGGTTCTTTGCACATACCCACTATTGAGATGTTTTAGGCAATATGTCCTTATAATTAGATAGTTTGGTTCTGTTTTATTTTTATATTTTTTTAGTGTACTTTGACTGCCAAACTACACATGTGAGAATTATTGTACATATGATGATTATGATTTATTTCTATATTATTATTAATATTATAACTTTATTATACTTTTATTATCAAATTTATATATATAGGTTTTGTAATAAATAATAAAATATTTTTAAAATATTACTTTATTGTTGGCTTATCAACAATACTCTTTTTACAATTATATAGTGTTGACTTCATATTTAATATAAATAATTTCAACTCAAAAGTCGACGCTTAATAAAAAAATTTGTGTTTGTCACGCGGACACTAATATTAGCATCAACTTTTTTAATTTTTTATTATCTTTGATTTTTGTGTTGATTTGACCAACACTAAAAATGTATGAAAAATATTTTCTTTTAGGAAATTTGCATCCAATCCAACATCAATTCAAAAATCAATATTAAATACAACTTAACATTGGTTTTCATTGTTTAGTGTTAACATTTGACCAACACTAAACAATATTTTTGATGTAGTGACATTATTATTTCAAATGGTTAAATTTATTTTTTCTTTTTTAGGTTATTATAAATTTATTCAAATAATTTGAAGTAATCATTCTATAATGAACAATGTTAAGTGTTATCATCTTTTTTATGTATAATCGACTCTAAATTTAAATTTCTTTTTTAAAAACAATTTTTTAAATAATTTTTTTCAAAGTTATTAGGTAAAGTAACTTTGATGGCAACTATTATTTTTAATTATACTTTTTAATTTTTTTTTGCCATTTCATTACAATCTTCGTTGCAACATGATGAATAATACTATTAATTTTTGATTTATTACTCTTTCCATTTCTTTTTAATTATTAAATTTTTTTAAAAAAAGTCTCTATCTATCATTTTAAAGTTTAAGATAATATTAATTATTCTCTTGTCAATTATATCTTTTACTTGTATATTTGCATTTATTGTCAAGTAGAAATAAAAATAAACAAAATAGGTAATTTCACAATCATTTTATTAAAATTAAGAAAATTTATTATATTTTTTATTTTTATGTAAAAACCTTAAAAGACAAATAAAAATAAATAATGATAATAATAACTAATTGAGTGTTATTAAGGATCACTTTAAAGATAATACATTGAATGACCACTTTGATATAATTTAAATATCACGAAGACTAATTTGATGTAATTATAAATGTAACACAATATGCCAAAAATTCATCAAAAATAGAAACTAGTATGCCAAAATGAACATTTAATCTATAATGTATTATTTATTCTTAGATTCTTAAATTTTTAAATTCTTTCATTTTTTTTTAAATCTCTCTTTCTCTCGTGTATCTTGAAAATTTTTATAAATATTTTTTTTTGTAATGTAATAAAACAAAGAAGTTATGAATTTATTTAAATAAAAAATAGTTGAAAACTTAAATTTTAATTCAAGTTACATCACAGGATAGATTATTTCTCGACCATTGTCGGCAAACATACATTAAAGAGATTTTTTCTTTAATTGATTGTGTTTGTGATTGATTGATCTTGAGAGAAAAATTACATTTTTGAAAATATTTGTTGGTAAAGCTTGATTATAAAAAATTTTAAACCCAAAATAAGCTAATCTAAAAATGTAATTTGCAATATAAGGATCAAACATAAAAATCTCTTAAGAGAAAAAAGATTATATATTAATAGTGTAAAAATTTTTATATTATTGTTCCATCACAAACTATTATATATGATAAATTTATTAACTTTTATAATAATTATTTTAAAAATTATATCAATAAAAATTTATAATTAAATAAACATGTAAGACTATTTTACACTGTTAATGTATGAATATTAAACTCACTTCTTAAACATATGTTTCATAATATAATAAATAATTAAATAGATAATACCTACTTTAATTACAAGATAAAAAAGTATACAAATGAAACTATTCCTACGTAATGTTTCAGCAACAGCATTGTTGAATGGAAACACATAAATTCAATTAAAATGAGAAAATTTATGTAACAAAAAAAAATCGCAATGTACCAAAAAAAAGATGAGAAAGCTTATTTTAATAGAAAAAGACGAGGATGTCATTGTCAAAGTAGTTACATAATCAAGGTCATGGACTCATGGATTATCATATTATCATATCCTAAAAACAAAATATATATTATCACTGTCATTAATTAGCGTCGTCCTACCAATATTATGCCAAATACTTTGATCTCAATCAAAATAGTAACAATTGCCAAATTCTTGCTATTGACAATAACATCGTATTTGAGGATGCATCATTATGACAAATGACAATACATTAGTAGAACCCAATTTATTTTATCTTTCTCATTCTCTCTCTCTAATGAACATCTTATTTTGTTTTGAGATTATAGGAACTAGAGATCCGATATGATGCACATAACTCTTTTGCTTAAGTATATAGAAACATCAAATGATAGATGTGTAAAGATCACTGAGAAGATCCTTTGAGTTTCTTAGCAATGCCAGCAAAATATTTCCCTTGATGGAAAGCTTGAGCCAATTCTAACTCAGTAGGTTGTCTGGAACCATCCCCAGTATAGGTACCTGCACCATATGGAGATCCACCCTTCACTTTCTCCATCTCAAACATACCAGCACCAAATGTGTAACCAATGGGCACAAAAATCATCCCATGATGAACAAGTTGAGTAATAGATGTCAACCTAAAGAATTTTAAAAACAAAACAACTAATGATCATTGGAATACACGCAAAAAAAATCTTGGAAATAAAACTGATTAACATATGGTAACTCACGGAGTAGTCTCTTGTCCACCTCCTTGAGAACCAGTGCTGTAAAAGATTCCTGCAGGTTTTCCAGCTAGTGCCTGCGCACCCCATAGGCCTCCAGTTGCATCCATGAAAGCTTTGAATTGAGAAGCCATCAGTCCAAATCTTGTGGGGAAACCAAGCAATAAGCCATCAGCCTCAGGTAGCTCATTGGGTGTAATAATTGGTACATTACTCTTTGGAGGTGCTCCCATCTTCCCAAGGACTTCCTCAGGTAGTGTTTCAGGTACCTGTATGAATAAGAACATCATAAATACATAATGAAAATTCCTAGACTGTTACAAGTTCTAATGGATAATGGAGCATACATAACTTTATTGGAAAAGTCCTAGGTATTAGGAACATTTTTTTATAACTCATTCTTTTAACATACTCTTCCTTGATGAGTGAAATTTATCTTAGTCTCACTAAATAATAAATGGAACTCAATATAAGGGGAAGTGACGCACATGGGTCCCTTACGATTTTCACTTAATAACGAAGCGTGTGTTAGTAAATATGTTATCATAGCTATTCTCAACTGGGTTCAAACATCTAAAAGTTATACAGTGGTTACTTAAACACTGATTACTAAAATGCAATCTTAGACAGACAGATAAAAGATATTTAAGATAGACGTTAATTAATCTCCAAATGTGAAATAACTGAGCATAAGTGTCTGAGATAGAGGTTTATAACTCGAAAGATTTGTCACTACAAACCTGCCAAAGCTTTGATTCTACTCCTTCAACGGAAGCAGCACCTTTTTTAATCCCTTCAGCTAGCTTTTCAACATGTCCATACATAGAATAGTAACTAAAACAGTAAGCAAGCATGTAAATTTTAATCAGATTCATGCCACAACATTATGATAGACATTAAGTACAACTTTAGAAGGACGTTATCAAAGGACGTAAGGTACTAAATTAATAATGAGCCTAAACTAGTAAAGTGTTGAGGCACTCTTCTTTTACAAAAAGCACAGACAAAAGAACTTAGCATTAAAAGTTAAACTTTGGGTCAATAATAACGTTGAAGCTCAATCAAAGTCAACAAGGCGTGATTCACTGATTCATGAAAGATTACTGTACCTATCACTAAGGCGTCAACAGAGGATTATGGTGACACTATGCTATCACCAAGGACAAGTACAAGCATTTTAGTACCACCAGACAAGATATGACATTGACAACTCCTACTATACAGTGAGAAACCATTCAACAAAGCCTGCCTCGTTTGTATTTGGATAAGAAATAATAAAAAAGGCTGGGACCAAAGTGACATTTTCAATTACTAAAGTTATATCGGAATTTGCAAGCCAAGGAAGAGTCATCCATAATGATGAATGCCAGGACCACACTCTAACAAAGTGCATAGGGCTTGCATTCTCATTTCCATGGATAGGTCTTTTCAACCTTGTTATGAAAAGGTTGGTCTGTAAGGGAGTTCACCATCATAGTTTCTATGCTGTTATTGTTAATCTCCCCTTTGAACCACTCTCTCCTCACCTCCAGAGTTTTCCTTCAAGGTTTTCCTTTTCCCAAAAAATAAAAAAACAAAAAAAATTCTCAACATCAAAACTCTTTTTCCTTCAGTTATATACGCTAAAACCCTTCTCAAAGGGGGAAAAGATTGAAGAAATGACTAATCAACGGAGAACGAGAAAACAGATCTGTGTCAATATTTCTCCTTGGGGGCAACATTAATTTATCCTCATGCTCAAGTTAAGTAATTCATTTGATGTGATTCTCTAATTTAGCTTGACTGGATTGAGTTATTCATTACAATTAATGACAAACAACACAATCTCCCTAATTTTTTATGGGGTAAAAGAACATAAAATTTGAGAAATGTTCTTTATCAAGAAAAAAGAGAGAGAAAAAAAATGGATAGCTTCAAATACTAAAAAGGAAAAAGACTAAGTGGCACTAACACATATAGTTGACTTCAATGGAAAAACGTAAAATAAGAAAGACACATAGTGCACACTAAAACAAAAAGACCCAGTTCTCAATTATCTATATTTCAACACTTACTCAGACCAATACTAAATCGACAAACTGGGAAAGGAAGCAGATAGCAATAGTCACCAAAAATCATTAACAAGAAAGGAGAGGAACAAAACAACCTACGAATAACACAAACTGAACAACAAAGAGGGGAAACAACAACAATAATAATCCTCATATCATTCATTACATATATAAATATGCTTGTGTGGGGAAAATAAAGCAAAACCACAAATAGTGAAAAGTAAGGGAGGAAAAAGATAAAGAAAAATGACCCTAAGAAATTAAAGTGTTGTTTGAAACATGCATGTCAAAGCATCTGATAAAGGAGGAAAAAAAGGAAAAAAGAAGAAATAGGAAGAATGACTTACACAATGTAAACTTTAGTGGTAGCCATTGAGGGATGTCTATTGATCTGTCTCTCTTTCTCTGATTCTTTAGAAACCAAAACCAAGGTGTGGGTATTGGTGTAGGTGGATAAAAAAGTTGACAGGATACTTGTGCTTATATATTGCATGCCCCTTATGACAAGCTTTGAATAACTAAATGCCCTTCATTTTATTTCTTTCTTTCTTGAAATGAGTGACTCCAATTCACATTAAAAAAATTAGAAATTCATTTATATGCATAATTAATCAACATTTAATATGATTTTAATTATTTTATCATATTCTATTTATTTATGTGATGATAAAATGAATATTTATTGAATAGTATTTTTGTTTCAAAATTATTATAATTTTATTATTTAAAAAATATTTTAAAATGATTCGTATTCATATATTAAAATTAAGAAATAAAATAATTTTTTAATAAAATTATCCTTTAATAAATATTATTTTTTAATATTTATTTTTCTTAATATATATAAAAAAAACTTTAAACATCAATCATTTTAAAAAAGAAAAAATAATATTTATATTTAAAAATGACTAATTGTTTTGTTGTAATTACTCTATTTTATTTTTATTATATGATTTAATTAACAAATTTATCAAAATTAAAAAATTTAGTTAGTTTAATTAAAAATATTTATTTTATTTTGAATTTATATTTTTTAAAATTATTTATGTGAACAAAACTATCAAACATTAATAAATTATATGTCTTTTTTATTATTACGTTATTTTAAAATTAATTTTAATTAAATATATTTTTAT
>JAMLFT010003417.1:0-22131 GCA_026544285.1 Pachyrhizus erosus | reverse complement strand
TTCTATTCAATCATATTCTTTTTATCATCAAGTTATTTTGAAAACCTAATTCAAATTTAAATCAAATCTTTATTCAAATATTTTGTGCTCAGAGAGTGTTACAACATAAGAATTTTTAATTGAAGTTGTTCCTTGTGGATACGACATTCGTACTTTTAAAAGTATTATACTATAATTGAATCGGTACACTTGCCGAAGAATTAAAATTAACACTATCTAGCGTGATACCATTCACGATGATGCTCTACACTCTATAACGATAAACCTAAGCACACAAGACCATTCGATAACTTATCAAGAATTCTCTATCTTAATTAACTTTTATGTCTCCTATAGATTATCTAATTTTAGTTGTGTATGAGGATTCTCACAGGACATCTTGAGATTTTAATTTAACATTCACTTCTCGCAGCTCCTCAATTATCATGAGATTTACTCCTTTTAATAAAAGATCGTCAAGTTTTCAAAATTTATTTTCTGTCACATTTTAATTATATTTCAAATTTAAATTATTTGAAATTAGTACTACTAACATTTCTAATTCTTTCCAATTAATATAATTAAGTCATTATTACTTATTTCTTCCTCACTCATTATGTATTATTATTTGCAAACTCATTTTTTAGAATTTATAATTATTTTCGTGTAAACACATATACGTATTAGAAAAATATTTATAACTAATTCAAATCAAGTCAGAGCGCACTAAAATTTTACAGTAAGGTCCCTTATCCTTATGCGAACTAAAATGGACCATCGTTTAAATTTTACAATAACATTACAAGGCATTTTTGAAATTTTCAAAATCTATCGTTACATGTTTTTCACATGTCGTACCATTTCGTAAAAAATGTTTGTTCTCCCTTAATTTAAATCCAAATTGAATGAAACTTTTTCTATTGTCCTAATAACTTAATTTTATATCAGAGTAACTAGATTTCTTACCAAAATAAGCTCTCAATAAATGCATTTTAAAATCTTTTATTCCAGCGCATAAAAATGGTGTTGATTTCTTAAAAACATTTGTTCTCTCAATTTAAATCTAAATTGAATGAAATTTTTTCCAATGTTCAAATAACTTAATTTTCTACCAAAATGCACTTGACCTTTTGTAATGAAATTGATTATGTCATCATATACCAAGTTGGGTAGGGGATAATTATGCACAATCATTTCAGTAGTGTTATACATAACATAAGGTATTGGTCATAAAAGTTTATTGTGGGCTAGATCCAAGTGAATTAGATAAGAGTGATTGAATAGTTGTGATGGAAAACATCCGTCAAATTGATTAGTTCTCAATCACTTTTATGTTTTGTGATATCACCACTACCAAAAAATTCATCTTTTCCTAGGTTCATAACATCTAATTGCATCAAGTTTGAGAGTTCCACAAGAACTTCACCAAATAACTTATTACTCCACAAGTTCATATAATACAAATATTTCAAGTTCTCCCAACTACAAGGAATTGATACTCTAAAAGAGTTATGAGATAAATTCACATATTTAAAATGTGGTAGCCCTCCTATGAAATTATTTTAGTCTAACAATATAATGTAAATATTCAGCAATACATTTGATATGTCTGCTCTAATTGAATTGGCAGACACATCAAGCACCAATTGAATTCCAACTATTACGCTCATAAACTTATCCTTATCTACATATGAAATTCTCAAGTTTGATGTAGTTAGATGATAAAGTGACTTTTGTGTATATATCCATGGTGGAAATTTAGGACCTTGAATTGTAGTTGCCCAAAAAAGCCTATTAAGTTGAAACAAAGGAATCCATTCAAGATTGAAATGAAAATGCCAAATTTAGATTACTCTAATTCAACTCTTCTAAATTGTGGATCCTGGAAAAATATGTTTCAAATATTGCACCAAAAAAGGAATTAAAACCAATACTTAGGGATACTAAGGATGTAATGTTTCCTAAAGTTCAAGGAATGGAACAATAATTCATGTTGTGGGATAGATCAAGGTATTTCAAATCTTGGTGGTTGAACAAACTTAAAGGTGTTTCACCTTGTAAAGTAGTCCATGAAAGATCAAGAGATGTCATTGCTAAGATTAAACAACCAATATGGTAATTCAGAGTTAAAATTTTTTAAAACAAGATCAAGAGATATATGTGAAGTAAGATTCACATACTTCAAAGATGGAATTATGTTGGTTAGTTTACCACTCAAGCGTAACTCTAACAAAAAAGGAAGCATAGCCAACAATGGAAGCCAATTGGTTTCATTATGAAGATTTTTAGTACAAAGGTCAAGATATCTCAAGGAAGAAAGTTGAGAAAGCCTATGGAGATTATCCATGGAAAGGCCAAAATTCATAGATAAGTTGAGGTAATGGAGATTAGAGTTTGATATAATATTATTGTGAATAGGTGGAATGCTAACAACTTTAAAGAGGTTATCGCTCAAATCCAAGTGATTTAGAAAGTCAAATTCCAACAAAGATAAGATCATTTCACCTTCCAAAAATGGTTGAGATAAATCAAACTTTGTAACTATTTGTGGTGTTGTCACACTGAACTCCTTTCCATACACAACAATCTTTTTCACTAGACCATGTAGTGAACCCATTGAATGGATCAAGAATGACGCCTTGTTTGAAGATTAACAATTTTCGTTGGTCCTTCTCATTGCAAAAACTTCCCTAAGATATTAGACATACATTTGAGGAATGTGATTGCATAAAGAAATAGAAGCAAGAGAATTGCAGTTTGTGAAGTAAAGGTCACCATGATTGGTGGAACAAGAGAAGATGGATTAGTTGTTTCTAATGAGAATGCTGAGTGATATCTCTCTATGACTTTGCATATCAAAATATAATTATATAGATTATTGGTTTTTGAGCCATAGAAAGAAGAGACGATTTTTGAACTAGAAAACTTGAAATTGTTAAAGTTCTTTAGACTTTATGTTTTTTTTGTCAATATAGGAGATTTTTTTATTTTATAAAAATTAATAGTAAATACTTTTTTTATTACTGAACTTGAAGTTTGAGTTTTAGTAATTTTATTGAAGAACCACCCCGACTGTAAGAAATGATCGGTACCATCTTCTGGTAATACCACTCGAATTCCCAACTAACTGTAACATTGTTTCCAAATTGAAGATGAGAATATGCACCAGCAGGTTACCAGTAGATTCTTTTGCCTGATGACAGAATAAGCATGTAGTGTCACTACTCTGCAGCACAATATTTCTTCGGCAAAGTTTGGCCTTCGTTTGTATTCTATCTAGAAGCATCCTCCACGCAAACGCTGAAAGCCGGAAACTTTGGATGGAACTTGTATACTCCATAGACATCTAAAGATACCTGTATTTGTATTATTCCCTTGCATAAAGTATATGTATGCCTTTTTTACTGCATATTCTCCTGATTGGTTCCCCTAAAAATCTAGCAGTCACATGAGTCATCCTTCAAGTTCACTGTACTTATATCTTGCATAAAACTATCCGGCAAGGGTTTCTCCCATTAAAACCAAATTCTGCATCTTAAGCTCCATTCCCAGTTGTCCCCTACCCATCTCCCAACTTCACTCACACTGCTGTTTTGTTCGTCAGAATTCATATATAACATCTTATATTTTCTTCTTAAACTTTCCTCCCCTACCCATTTATCTTCCCAAAACTTTACGTCCTTCCCACTTCCAATTTTCCACACTATATTTTTTTCAAACCAACTCACTTGATCTCTTTTCCCACAAGCTTTGCCTAGGTCTCTCCACCACGCTGATTCCTTCATGAAGTTTCTTTCCTTTATTTTCTCAATTACCTCCCCATATTTTGTTTTGAGTATCCTATGATGTTCCCTCAACATACTCCACCTCCAGTTTCCTTGGAGTTCTTTGTTGAGTCATCTTGGATAATTAATTAGTGCATGTCTTAGCCAATGATGTAAGACAAAAGAAATTGCTGTCATAAAAACCTTATTCAAACTATTGGTAATAAAATATTGGATGTGAAAATTAGTTTAAAGCCTTATTAGTCATGTTGAAACAAAATTTATGACTAATGCTGGAAGTTTGTTTCTTCCATAATGTCCCAGTCGGATTATATAGGTTTTCATCATCCATACTTGTCTTGGGCGTTTATTATATGATAGCTAATTAGACTAAGGTAGGAGGTGTATCTCCAAACCAATTAAATAAAAAAAAAAATATATTACGGCCAGCTAGAAAGTATTGTCTTAGAATATATTTTTAATCTTTTAAATTTATGACACTTTTAATTTTGGTCTCCTAATTAAAAATTTATTTATTATAGTCTCTGAAACTCATAGAATATTGTTTTTTGTTCTCAAAATAAATTTGAAAGAATAAAAAACTATATTTTTAGTCCCTCAAAGTAAAGTTGAAGGACTAAAAATAACATTTTGTGAATTTGATGGATTTAAAAAACATATTTTAATTAGGTGACCAAAATCAAAAGTTGCTTAAAGTTGAAGACAGCTTGATATAGCTTCAGTATATTTAGCATATCTTGGACTGTAGAAATGCAGTTGAGGTAATGTCAATGGCTATGAAATGCTTGAATATTGATCTAAATATTTCGTGTAGAAGTCATGATCTAATATGGCTTCTATCAAAATTAGACATGAAGTTGGAAACACTTTTTTGTCCTAACAACATGATGCAACTTTAGTTTATTTAAGATATCTCGAGCTGGAGTGGTCTAAATGACTTGAGAGTAGTGCCTAAATTTTAAGGATAAGATTATCTACAATTTTCGCGAATACATCAAAATCTAGTTTAGTCATTTGAAGGGTCAAATAAATTAAACACAGTAGCAAACTTAACATGCTAAAACATGTTGCATCACAAAAAGTTGGAATAAAAATCTGAGATGTTATATCATCCTAATATTCCTACAAGAAGAACATTTAATTGCTTTCCATCTACAGTAGAGAGCCCTCTCCGAACAAGTGCATTAAAGACAAATGATTGCATCAAAAATCTTCATCAAAAAATTGTTGGAAAGAGTTCAACAAAATACATATTCAAAATGCATGTTGAGAAAGGTTACTCAAAAAGGTTGTTCTGATACCTATGATAGTTGTATAATTAAAAAGAGAATTGTTGTTCTTTCATAATTAAAAGTGTTCAGTTGCACCCACTGTCATTCAACGACTATGTTGACTTGAAGGATCCATAAATTAACAAAATACAACTGCAAAACATGAGAGAGAGCACATAATGTAGAAACATTAAGGGTCTTTATATTATATAATTTATTTTAACCATTATTCTATTTTTCATTATTTATTTTATTGTTTTTAACATTATATTACAATATATTTTAACCAATGCAATATAATAAAAATATTTTATTTGCTTAAATGTATGTTATTTTTAATTAATTTTTAACTTGATTGAAAATATTTAAAAATATAATATAATACGCTATATAAAAAAATATAGTTAATGAATAATTAATCTATAGATTAAAATTAACAAAAGTTTTAAATTAATTAAAAAACTATATTTATTAATAAAATAAAATTTGAATATATATATATATATATGTTTACTTTTTTTTATCAGCCAAAAGTTGACATATTAGATAAGGGTACCCAATGCATATACAAAGTTCCTACACGTTATAAGCCTTTAAACATAGTACAGCGTTAGTGGACCGTTCATATACAGAGGAAGAAAAACTCTCACTTTTACGTTTAACCATGACCAAATTCTAAAATTAATTAGGTCCAACACAGCTTGGGTGTTTGTAGCCTCACCTTCATTTATGTCATTACGTTCATCAGCTATCTAAAAAAATGATTTTATCAAATACTTATAATTTAATAAATTAACGTCATAATTTTTAACTACATGTTAACTTTTCAATTTTGCTACTTTTATTAAATATAATCTTATTTAACCGATAAATGAAAGTTATAATATAAATACCTTAAAAGAATCAAGATTATACATATTTATTACTGTTAATATATATATATATATTAATGGTTTTAATAATATTATTGGTAAATTAAAGCTAATAATTAATATTAATAATATTATTAATATATTAATAGATATACTAATGATCTAATATATAAACATAAATATATGAAATATAAATATAAATATATTTAAAGAAGCTTAATTGAATATATACAATACAGATATTAAACAACTAATTTATATATTTTAGTCATTAAAATGTACATTTATATTGTATATTCCTATTAACCTTCTTTTCATATTTTTATATCTAATATATTTATATTTCTCTGAAAATATATAAATATATACTAATTTATGTTTACTGAGTTATTAATTTATCTATAAACATACTAATAATTTTATTAATATTATTATTATTAGTAATAATTTATCAATAATAATATATTAGTACCAATTAATTTATCTACAATGTATTGCAGTAATTAACAGGCAATATATGAACTTGAGTGTGAAATATTAATGATGATACAATAAATTGCAATGTGATGTGATATGGCAATTGCATCTCTGAGCTGAAAATTGAAGAGGTTGTGTGATGAGGGTTCTGCCTAATGTAAATAAATTGCAGTGGCAACCGCAGCCACAATGTAAAGGTTTTTTTAGTCACCACAATAGTATTGTGATCACAAATAAGGCCACATCAACCCCATTTTCCTGCAACATCAAGGATAGTGATTTAAAACCATGGTTGAAGCAGCTCATGTTCATGAAGTTGGTGGAAGCAGATGATTTGTTGGAGTATGCTGGCTGCACAGCTACATTGATATATAGTTGCTGCTGCTGTGTTCTCGAAAGAAGACTTGCATATGAAAACCTACTGTTTATCATCTGATCAATGCCTCCTGAATAACTTAAAATGAGTTCTTGCTTGAACTAAATTAAACACCTTGTGCACTGCTGCAAAGTGCAAATCGTGTTGCACCCTGGTCTAAACCAAAGTAAGGTGCAAAGAAACACCCATTGAGGCACTTCCTCAAGACTTGCTGCCCTTACTCCTAGATACTTCGGAAGTGCCATCATCACTGTTTTTTTTCTGAACACCATTTGAAATGGCATTCAAAATAAAGAATGAAGTACATTTGCCAGATGTCTATTAATTTTTTATGCAAATCAGGATGAATACTAAAATTATTAAAATATTGAATTTTTAGACAAGTCAAGTACTTGACAACTTAATTCTTAACAATAGTACGTTAAAATAATGACTAAAAATAAAATTTTAAATTTATTAAAGATTAAAAACTTTAAAAAAAAATCATGATGAATCAAAAATAAAATTTAATCATTTATCAAGGATAAAAAGCATAAACTTTTATTTTATGCTTTTGGTTTAATATTATTATATATTTCAACCATGATTAAATCTTCAAACCTTAAACCAGTATAATATTTATCGATTTAATAACTGATCAAGTTTTAAAAACATTACTATGTATGATATATTTTCATTTACCTATTATTTTATCTTGAGTAATCTAAAAATTAACATTCATAGACTGGTTTTGTCCACAGCCATTTAAAAAAGTGACTTTCTACATTTTTTTTTTACTATAATCGATCTAAAAATTCATTTTCTATTTTAATTTTGAAATTGATCTAGAAAGTACTGACAATCGATATTAACTAATTTTGCTTACACAAGCGACCTAAATGTGAAAACAACTTATCTTAAAAGCTCTTTTCTTTAGTAGTATTTGTTATATGTGTATGCTAGTTCCAAGTTTAAAAATGTTCATCCAATAATACTTTCATGACCTCAACATCTTTTCTTAATTTCTCACTTACACGTTGGAGCAAAACACTCTCGAAATTTTTTTTCACAGCAACAAATCAATAATGCTAAAAGCTTCTTACGTTGAAAGCCAATGGATAATTAATAATCCATGATTTGGGTAACAAATTCCATGCTACGAATCAGGTAGTTTAACTCATTTTTTTTGTTATGCTTTAGGTAGGAACTGGTATAATAGAGCCAATAACTCTTGAGATGCCAAAGCAAGTGAATCAACCATTTATTGTTTATATATCAGTAACACTGGTTTCTCGAGTTCATTTTAAACTACAATTGGCGAAGTTCTATTAACATTTTTATTGTTTATGCAGCAGACTAAAGTACCTATAGAAGAGACTCCCAAGAAGATGTTACTTATAGGCTCAAAGTTGGTAGAAAAGCATGATAAGTTTTCATGGTAATGATGATCTGGTATACTTTTCTTTCTTTCTTTGTAATTATTTTATTTTACCAAGATTTAATTGAAACACATAGAAAAAAGTGCTTTATTATTACTTCTTGTTTAAGTTTGTTTTGGCGATTTACCTCTTCAATTTGTTGAAACACATAGAAAGTCTTTTTATTCACTTTGTTGGATTTTGTGACCCTTTTACAGTTCTTGTTTTTTTCTCACTTATAACAGGCATACACTGTCTTTATGCTTGCAGGGAAGTATCTAAAACTCAGAAAATCCTCTATCTAATAAAAGGAAGTATAATATAACGGTTTGTTCTTCAGTTCCAAATATTATTATCCATTGATTGAATTCTACATGCCAAGATTAACTTGAGTAATAGATATTCATGATAATCCCACTAGTTGCTAGTTAGTCTTCTGATTGTGATTGTTGAATATAACAGGTATCTCTGAGTGGTCACTTATTTGATTAATTTCTGATAAATGAGGTCTTAGA
This sequence comes from Pachyrhizus erosus, assembly GCA_026544285.1. Classification (NCBI taxonomy): domain Eukaryota; kingdom Viridiplantae; phylum Streptophyta; class Magnoliopsida; order Fabales; family Fabaceae; genus Pachyrhizus; species Pachyrhizus erosus. The sequence goes on along the minus strand of JAMLFT010003417.1, from coordinate 13,459 downwards.
TATTATTGAAGATAAAAGAGGCTCCTTCCACTTAGTCAACTATCAAATGGGTCAAAGTGTTAAAGTTGTATCATTCTCTAAACTTAAAGTAAGTAGTCATCTATTTCAAACTCAAATTTATTTATGCCCCTCAGAAAACATTCTTTCGCTTTCTTTTGACGTGCAATACTAAATAATTCAATGATAAGTTCTTCCGTATACTTGCAAGATGGGAGGTGTTTCATTGTTCTTCAGTCAATACAATGAAGATTTCTCAACGGGAAGCATATTAGATCCCAAGGAGTTCACGATAAGAAAGTCTAGTTTTCTCATTCATCATTTCTTTGTGGCCATTTGGAAAACATTGTAATTTGCATTTTGATAGAAGTTTCAATCCTAATTTGTTTCTTCTTCTAATCTTTCTATCTCTAAGGGGTGTCAATTTTGACCAACTCAAGCCATATGGTTTGGTGCGGTGTGCTTTTTAGTCATATTTTTTTTATTGAAATTAATTTTTAAACTATGACTTATGTACCAAGCTAGTGAATTTATAATAATTATGTATTAACATGTCGGGTTTCGAACAAGCTGGTTTAGATGATAGAGTTGGTCTGGATCAAATCATTAGTTCTTTAACTACTGCTATTGTTAATCCAACTGAAAATAATAGATTTTGAAATCAAGATTGAAGTAAAATTTCACTTAAGCTTGGTAAAGTTGAAGAAAATGGCTTAGAGAAGGAATTTTATCCCAAAAAATAGGTTGCAGTTTTAATTCTTGGTGCTGGTCGGGTATGCCATATAGCTGCTGAAATGTTATAATCAATTGGAAGGCCATCATCCAGTCAATGGTATAAAACTTTGTTGGAATATGATTTTGAATGTCAAGTTGATGTAGAAGTCATTGTTGGATCTGTGTACAACATTTCTTCTTTGGAAATGAGGTTGGTTTTTTTAATAGGGATCCTAGATTTGACATTAGAATACCAATGCAGATTTTTGAGGGAATTCTAAATGTAACCGGAATTAACCTTGATGTGATGGATCATGCCAATTTGTGTAAGTACATTTCATTGTCTCTTAGGAAGTAACTTTTGCATACATCTTAAGTTCTATTCTTCAGAAACCATCTCATTATGACCTTATTTAACCTCTAAAAGAAATTGATATGGGATTTGGTTGGCAAAACGACAAAAGCATTTTGAGTATTATTAATATATAGAATACTTATAATTTTGTGTTTTCCATCATTGTTAATGCTAACTACGATTTTGCCATCTTGAAACATCATGCAACATATGATCAATGATTTGTGTTCTTAGGGTTTTGATAGCATTAGCAATCTTATCTTGACATTTTGTTTTCTTTTCCTTTTCTGCAGGTTTACTTTATAAGTTTTGCGGTCATCATCGTAGCAAATGCTTGCATTGAGGTCCTTAACATTACTTCATGTTTTTGCTCAATATTGATATATATTCTTAGGGCATATTTAAGTAAACTTGTTTAAAAGTATTTCTAAGAGAATAAAATTTAAAAAAATTAAAATAAATTTTTTTATAAACTAAAATTAGTTTATACATAAAGTAACTTGTAAAAACTCTCTTATATAACTTCTCTAAAATATAAATTTTAACTTATGTTAATTTATGGAGAAGTTTTTTATTTTTATTTTTTAAATGTTTTTTAATAAGTTTACTCAAACATATTCTTAATAAAGTAATGAATTGAACTTATGATTTGTGATAAGGATTGAAGTCACTTCTTGAATCTAGACGTAAATCAAGTTAAACCTATGGAGACAAAATTCAAGTAAATAGTAAAAAAAAAAAAAAAAAGCTAGTAATTGAAAATTGAAAAAGAAAAAATTATACAATAGAATGTAGATATCTTATTTTAATTTTTTGATTTTTTTTTTTTTTGTTGATTCATACCATGTAACCTAACTTGGTTATGTAAATCAGAATTTTTTTTTTCTTTCAAATACTAGTACATTAATGATTTTCATGTTTACACGTCAAAGTTTATACATTACTGCTTTTTATGTTAATTAACAATAGCTGAAATTGGTTTGTAATGTATATGGTGAAAAACTACTTTTTAGTCACCATTCAAATTGCTGCTACTATTGCCTCTATAAGCATTCAAACGTCGGCCATAACTTAGTAGTCGCGTAATATACTAGCAGTTATTTTTATTGCCGCTAAAAGGAAAAATAATTGCCATTAAAAATTGTTTTTGGTGTAGTGTATATATTAGATAGGGGTAGAGACTTATTATTCCATGTTATGTAAATTAAAATGCTTTAGACTAAAAAAAAACTCACATCTTATATTGAAAGTTTTTGCAATTAATTAGTAATATCATATGTATTGAAAATCTGAATGCATGGTTTTGTTTTTGTTGTGAATTGGTTAAGTGTATCTGTATATGGCATAAAGCACTGTATGAGGTTGCAACTATCATCTTGTGTGCTGATTAATTATTAGATAGCATCAAGGAAATATTGAATTGAATAATTTGTCTATGTGGTTATCTTACTATCAACCTTATCATGAGCCTGAATTTGATTATGCTGACACAAAGAACTTTCTATTAATTGTTCTAATTTTTAATTCTATGCATTTTAAGTGACTTCCTGTTTTCAATTTTTTTATTACCTAAGCTTTCATTGTTAATTAGTTAACTTTTTTCTGTTAAAGATAGAGATAAAGATGTTAAAAAAAATAAAGTTATTGTAGATTTATCCATTCAAGATTCTAATATTATTGATGAATAAGGACAACAAATCCTACGATTAAACTATTTTGTGATGTTGAAGACTTTAAAATTCTTTTTAATCTTAATTCTTGTTTATTTAGTTTCTTGTTCAATATTAATTTTAAATTATTTGTAATGTTGTTTTAAGACTATTTTTTCTAGTTTTGTTTGTAACAAATAAAAAACTAATAGTGGTTATGTTTATTTTTTTTAGTTTGATTGACTTTTTTTTATCTTTTTGTTGAGTCAAAGTATGTTGCATTAGACTTTGGGGGAGTTTTGAAATTTGGTTAAGTCATACTATTTCTGGTCTTTATTATAAAAAATAAGTTCACACTAATTAAAAAAATTAATTAATATCATTTAATTTTGTTAATCTCACTTAAAAAATCCATAAATTATCTTTTATTGAAACTTAATATCAAGAATAAAAAGGAATCATAGAAAATAAAATCTCAATTAAATGAAACATATTATAAAGATGATCTTATTATATATATTAAAGTTGGTTTAAATTCGTTTATATTTGAGATTAAAATAGAGGTTTTTTTATATTTAAGAATGGAGTAGTAAGTGGCTAGTGACATATCACATATGTGATGCAAAGTATAGTTGATACAATTTTGTAGTCAATTACTCATGTTGATATGCATTTATTTATTCTTGATTACAAAATGACATATTGTAATTATAAAAGAATATTAGAATATATTTTTTTCAAAAAATGATTTTTTATTTTTAATTCTAGATAGGCCAATTCGTTTAACCTACCAACATATGGTAGGTCGAGTTGGGTTGATTTTTTAAGACTCACAAAAGTGAGTTGGGTTAGCTTGACCTACCTAATAGCCAACTTGTGATGAGTTAAGCTAAATGGATCAGGTGAATTCACTTTGACAACTCTACTTTCCATTGCATTGTCTAAGATTGTGCTTATGTGTTAATGTAAAATTTAAAGAAAAAAATTATTTTAAAAAAAAGTACAATAAAAAAATGCACCTACCCAAGATCAAACTTGAATTCTCAAGGTCTATGAAATATCACCAACCATTAAACCAACACAATTACTTAATAAATAAATTACAAAATATAATATATATACATTTACTTTTATTTTATGTTATTTATATCAATTCATTTAGTTCAATTAATAATCCACTAATTCAATCTATGACTTAGTATCTTAATCTAGTCAATTATCGGTCCATGTTATAACACCATGTTCAGAATATTATGTTTTGTGTAAATTTCAAAAATTATTCCCTTGTAGTCTTGTATATTGTAAACTAGAATGTATAATAAAATAAAAATTGAGATGTGAAATCTAAAATCTAGAAGTTAATATTTATTTTTCATATTTGTGAAAATTTAATTCTGTAAATTATTTTTCATTAATTTAAAATTTAAATTCGAGAACAATGAAAATTAACTCGTCTATAAAAGCATTAAGGAAATAAAAACAAGAAAAATTAGTGTGAATAAAGAAAAGGCTGCAAAAAGCAATAGCTCCATACTCATTTCCGGTAACCACACAATTGGCCCAAATAACTGAAAACATGGACTAGGCCCGAAAGTTTTTCCGATGTGTTAACCGCTAAATGTTGCAAAAACTTTATCAAGTTCATAGTAAAGTATATAAAGTTTTATCTACCTTTAAATTTAATAGGTTAATATCATAATATACGTTAAACTAAATTAAGACTGAATATGCTCTTACATATATATAGAAAAATTCACTTTAGAAGAGTTTTTAAATTATTATCTAAATATGCACAAGCAGAAGGCAGGTTTTTGACTTAAAAGTTATTATATGCTCCTAAAGCACTTTGTATAATTATGCTTACTCTATTTAAATTTTGACATTTTAGTCTCTTTTTTTTTGTATTAAAGGTATCTCCTGATAATCATTTACACTGAGTTTTTAGTTTATTATGGTAAAATATAATTGAAAATAAAATTTTAAAATAAATAAAAATAAAAACTCATGAACTTTAAAAGAGGAATACAAATCCTTCATGAGGCTTTAAATCATGCGCCATGACAGAACTTTCTTTTGGGACATGTCTTCCTTTTATCTTGGAGGGAAGCTTTAGGAAAATAAAATGGAGAATGTTATTAATATAGTCTATTATAATTTTCATTTTATATTCGTTGACCACTTATTTAGATTTAACGATAAATAATATTTTTAAAAGTTTTGACCTTTAATTGAATTGAATGATAATGTGTGATCCATCAAGACAATCTCAGAATATGTGGTATAAGACTCTTGTCATCATTGCTCATTACTCACCTAGCGCTAAATGTCGATAAGAAACTTTATAGCAAGACCCAAATAGAATATGCCCGCGATCATGTGCTTAAATAAATAATAATAATAATAAACCACACAAAAGAAAAACACAAAAACATAACTAACAAAGTGCAAGTTCGGACAACAACATAGTTTTTCATTAGAATTTTTTAGCAAAGGAATTACAATATAAAGAACTTGTACTATTCTGATGCTGCGGTATTTGCAACCATTAACCTTTTAGGCTTATATAGTGAAATATACAAAATAAAAAAGTGACAACCTGTGGATTGACACTAATGGAAGGGCAATCCCCGAGATTCTGAGCCTGGTGACCCACCTTCACTACTTTGAGAATCCCCTCTCCATGCGTCTTGTACTTGAGATGCAAACTGCAAATTCCACAAAACATCCTCTATAGAGGGCCTATCTGCTGGCTCTTTAACCAGACACCTCACACAAATCTCCATCATTGTCTTCAATGATTGATCCAAGCAAGCCTTGCGAATTGCGGGATCAATAACATTCTTTCTACCCTCTTCATCAGCTCCTAAGCTTGCTTGCAACTGCCTCATGATGCAATTAACAGAAGCAGGGTCATAGAATTGTACATGGTTTATATTTAATACGGATAATGAAAACTAACATTATCTTGGAATATCTACATTTATGGTCCCAATTATCTAATAATTTCTTGATCATGTAGGCATTTACTTAAATACCCCACTAGGATGCCAATAAGGATATGAAGATTGCTTACTCCTAAAACCTTATCCATTCATATTTCCTATAATCTTATCTTATATGTTCCTTCTTGGAGTGTGTGGAAAAGTTTTTTGACATCTAATTATTTAATTCATCTCTTTACCCGAGATATGTGTCCATATATAATAAATTCAAACCAAACTTATGCAACATGCATGCATAGATTTGTTAATCCTAGCCAGCAAAGGTAATAAAGAGGAATTCTACTAGTTTTTATAATCGACTACTTGTTTGTTATACTTGCCAGAAAATGAGACTATAGTTTCCATTATGATTAGTGAAATAAAATGGATCAATGAGTCTTTGATTTTCACTTCTTAAATATTAAGCCCATTATCTGCACTTTGGTGACCTTTTGGTTTAATAACATTAACAGAATTACAGTTAATATTAACTCTCATTTTCAAGCAAATCAGTGATGAAAGAGTTAGACTCTGAGCATCAAGTATATCCTAGTTGGATCATACAAAAATTCTCTATTATTTTAACAATAAAGTTAAAGAAAGAAAGGAAAAGAAAATGGCATATTGGAAATGAATCAGAGTCCCTGTTATTACCAGATCCCTAAAAGCGTCTGCATCATTCACTGTCTTTATTTGCCTTCCTAGAACGAGTTCGAGTAGTATCACTCCAAAGTCGTATATATCAGACTTATCTTCATGCTTTACACTACAAAACAGCAGAAAGCATTAAAGAACAAGCTTTCTTACATACAAACACACACAAGTGTGTACACAGGATCCAAAGTATTTTTCTACACGAGACATTTCCATTTATATCATATGGTGTGCAAAATTATAGTATGATGAGTTCTATTTTCAAGCATGTTACTCAACCTGATTAACTTTCTATCACTCACCTTTTATTATTGCTAGAATTTTTTAATCCACTGGAAGAATTTCCATGCCGAACCTGTAAGATAAGTAAGTTGAATCAGTACCCGCTGAGGGCATTTTTTCTTGAAGGAAAATAAAAGAACAAACTTACTCATGATATTTTTCCTCATACAAAAACATGTCAAAATTATTCTCTTCATACCTTTCCCATGTTAGATAACAAAGGCAGGTGATAACTGCTGATTTTCGCAACAAGATTCTGATCCAATAGAACATCTTCTATTTTGAGATCATTGGAATATACACCAGGGACAATCCCTGTATGCAAAAACTGAATTCCCTTTGCCACTCCAATTGCAGCTCCTATACGTTGGGTCCAACTCAAGGGTTTTCTTGCATGCTCATCTGCCAAAAATATGAGGCATCAATAACATAACTGTGAAGGGAAGAAAAATCACAAATCAGGATGGAGGTTAACAAAAAGTTCATTACTGTTTCAATGTTACATTGCTACATGATACTGAAATGACTAGTTTAACAGACAATATTATTGATATGAGTAAATGTCTATGCATTGACCACGTAAAACGTTTTTATACTATCTATCATTCAATCGCATATTATTATTTATGGTAAATTTGTTAAGTTTTATAATAAATATTTTAAAATTCATATATATCATGATTTTTTTTAGTTGACAGCGTAAATTTTTACAATGACAATGCACATAAATTAAACTTGATTGGCATTTCACCCTCATCAAGTCCAAATTTAAAACTTCATGCAAGTTACCTATAGAGATCACTTAAGTTAGAAGGACAAATAAATTTGTAACTACTAACGGAATGCCCTCTAGTGAACTTTCCCCATCCTTTCTGTTTCTTGTTAGAATAACACCATTTTACAACCTCCAACCTGTGAAAGAAGCTGTTGTTACTAAATAAATTACCAGAGATCCAATTCCTGAGCGTTCCATTTGGTACGTATTCAAAGATAAGAAATACTTTGCTGACACTTGAATCATCTAAAGAACATTCAAAGCAGTGTCCAAGAGCGCTGACTAGATGACGATGCCTGAGTTTTGTTATCAGCTCTATGTGGTGCACAAAGTTCTGAGTGCTGTATCTCTTTTTCATTTTTACACATCGAATAGCAACAAGTGAACCGTTCTTCAGCTGACCTCTGTACATCTAAGACATATAAAAACACACTATTTCAAAATGAAACATTCGTCACATAAATGTTAAAGAGATAAAAATTTGAATTTATTGAAACAACTTCATGCTCAATAGTGAATTAATTGAATCATGACCGCATGATCAAATTAGCTGTGTGATATAATTGTCCATGAAAGGAAATAAAACCTTTGATTTTGTATAGACTTAAATCTAAAGCCAATATTCTTCTATATACAAAATAAATTGAGACATCATACCTTGCCAAAAGAATCTTCACCCATTAAAGAAGCTGTATCAAAGTAGTTTGTAGCTGCTTCAATCTCTTCCAATGAGAAACTTCGGTAAGTTGGCAGGCCAACTGCTCCCAACTTCTTTGTTTGAGATATATACCCTTTAAGTACAGGAAAAAGACACGTTTGTCAACTATATTTGATATGGAAATAATGGAATTATACATAGAAATGTATGAATGACTTATTATTCCTTCATATCATCCTCTCAAGAAATATTTATCAATGATTTGTGGACTTACATTGATAAAGAAAGATTCTTATAACTAATTCAGCTGCAAATAAATATATGTTTCTTTTATTAAATTCAAACAAGTATGATGTCCTTGTATCTATAGTTTACAAGTGGGACACTGTTTCTATTCAGGTATATCTGGAGTTGTATGAATTTCCTATATATAACTAATGAATATATTTCAGCAAAAAAGAAATTAGCAATATTACTTGGGTTAAAATTAGCTTCTCCTTATCAGCTATCATCTGATTTTTTAATATATGTTAATAATAAATTTTAATATATAAAAGCAACTTTGTCAATCTAGGTACAGGACTGCTGCAGCAAGCTAGAGATACAGTGCAAACTTACAATTCCAAGAAGACAAGATCATCCTAAACTAAAAAATCTAAAGAAAATTACCAATTTTCCTTTAAATAACAGTTTAAGCATGTATATATGTAAGTCCAATATTTTCTTGTCTTAGTGATCATTTAACTTCAGTATTTAATTTTTCTATGGCTACACAACTCCAATTCTTATTAGTGATAGTAATGGCATACACTAGACTTGCAAAAATCTGAGAATTTTCTAAATATTATGCATGTGGATGAAATATATAAAATGTGACTTGCTAGATTGATCGCACGCACACCCTTGTGTGTGTGTGTAACAGAGAGAGGGAGAGAGAGTTACTTGCATCAGAAAGCAATTTAGATGTGTAACCAGAAGCAGCATTTTCTGATATTAATCTTGTTGGAGGATTCTTCGTTTTGCTTCGGTCATTTCCTTTTCTAACAATAAAGAAAATTAGCAAAACAAGTGCTACTCCTCCAAGAGTCCCCCCTACTATGCCAAGGGAAAGAACTACCTTAGATACTTGTTTGTGCTTCTTTCTCTCAGGTAATATTCCAACAGCTAAGGCTTCAGTGTGGCAAAAGGGCTGCGGCTGCTGATTTTGATTCGCATCTAGACAATTTCTAGCATACAGAATAGTCGTATCACTGGAATTTGACATTAAACATCTAGGTAAGCTCCCAGTCAAAAGATTTGAGGATAAATCCACTACATCAAGCTCTGAATTGCAAGAAAGATTCTCAAAAAGCATCCCAGTTAATTTGTTCCCGGAAATATTCAGATAAGTAACAGAAGGAAGCGACAACAATCCTGGCTGAAACGGCCCCACAAATGCATTTGATGAGATATCCAATTTTTCAAGCTGATAGTATGAGCTCAATTCAGCAGGAAGACCAGACCTGAACCTATTGTTTCTTAGCACCAGTGTAACCAACTTGTTACCAAGCTGAGGAAACTGAGGTCCAAAAGCATTATCATCCAATTCAAGCACTTGAAGATTCTTCAAGCGGCTCAAATCAGGCACCACCCCATAAAAGTGATTATGAGAAAGTGAAAGAGCTCTCAAATTCTCAACATTACCAAGTGAATTCGGTAGAGACCCATTAAACAAATTATTCTTCAAACTTAGCACAGCTAAGGCTTGAAGTGAATCAAGCCAATGAGGAAATGTGTCAGCCAACATGTTGTTGTCAAAAATGAGTGTTTGGAGATTTGACAGTGATGAAAGTGCTTGAGGAATGGAACCATAGAGAAAATTGGAACTCATGTTAACTATTTCCAGGGATGACAAACGAGCTATCTTACCAGGCAAAGGACCCCATATACCAAGAGAAACCAATGTGAGGACTTTCAAACTGGGAAGCCTTACAAGTGTTGTGACAAAGGAATCTATTGAGAAATTTCGAGGGAGAGGTGTATCTCTTTTTTCACCTATTATGTGCAGTTGGGTTATGGTGTCTTCATAGCACACTACAGTGATGGAAGAGTTTGAATCTGTGTTGCAAAAGTCTGTGTTGTTGTTCCACTTGCTTAAAGCAGCAGGAAAGTTCAATAGCTGCTGAATTCTGAGAAGAGTTTGAGAGTGAGAGGATTGTAATTGCTCCGAGCAATGGATAGAAAGCAAAATAGTAACCAACACAAGCAACGCTGAGGGATGGTTTCTATTTGCCATTAGCATCAAGTCATGCAGTGAATGAGAGAGTTTTGGTTGGATTCTCAGAATGATTGAAATTCTCTCAATTGAAGCTTGGGAGTACAAGCATAAACCCTGCAATTACAAGAAGGCATATTAATTTAAACAGACATTAAAAAAATTAATAAAAAAATACAGGAATCTACAGAATTAAAATAATCAAACATTACTGTCTATTGGGTGCATGAACTCTAAATTTTAAGTTAATCCAAAGCCAAATTCTCAAAGAAAATCATTGTTTGACGCAAACTCAACAAATTATAACCACTTAAAAGTTTAGCCATAACTCAACATAAAGAAAAAGCTTCACCAGATATAGAACATAGTACAAAACCAAAACCAAAATACTTGAGAGAGAGAGAGAGAGAGAGAGAAGAGGGAAGAAAACAAAATTTAAATAAAAAAATGGGAAGAAAACAAAAATTTTGATACCTTCAAAAGTTGCACAGGCCACCCATTTGAACAAAATCCAAAACTTTTTCAACCACACATTTCAGAAGTGAGTCTCTAAATCCTATGGAAGCCTGGAAACCATTTTCCAACGGTGTCAGCTTTTCTCTGCTCAAACCAAGACAAGGCAGATGTGATAAGGGCTGGGACTTGGAAACAGATGGAAAAGACCAAAACTCACACTGTGCTCTCTAACAAGGTGACATTTCATCGTTCTCAGTCATAAATGAATTCTGTACCCAAAAAAAAGTCATAATGAATTGACAATTTCATTTTCCTCTACTTGTTTTGGTCATGGAAAAATATTTTTTCTTTTTTCCTTCTATTTTCTTTGTCTGGAAGGGCCCAAAGCAAAAGAAAGATTCTTGCATATAAGGTAAACCTTTATTCTTAACTATGATATGATTCTTTAACCTTTAACTCAGCATGTGGTGTCCAGCAGATTTGGTTGAAGGAGCTAGCTTTGTACTTTTCTTATAATTATGAGTCTGAAATTGGCTGAAGGTAGCTTTGGCTTTGGCTCAGAGTTCAGTAACGTAAGCTGTTACTTTCAGGGAGGGGTAAGCCTTTGCTTTCTCTCACTCCAACTTTATGACATGGTCCCCCCCAATTTATATCTCTGTTGTTGCTTTTGCCTTTTGGTTCCTATCTCTCTCTCTCTTACCAACCTCTATCTTCCTATTATGTGTCAATGGTAGTAGGATCAATGAACCTTCCAAGGAAGAGTTTCATCTGAAAAGTTGACAAATCCACGTCAGCAAGGATAGTAGATCTTGAAGAAAAAGGAATGAACCACCGCATACACATTATTGTACATTGGATGTTCCAAACCAATGCTATCTAAATAGTGTATAATGGTTAAATCATGTGATTGTCATTTGTTAACAAACCACTTCAGTGTTAAGAATATTTTGTAGAAGATATGCTAGCTCTTTTTGGTACTTAAAAAAAGATAGCCTCGGTAAAAATAGCATTTTATATGTTAGCATGATAAAAATTTATAGAGTTCATAATATTTAATAAAAAGAATAAATCATATTTGTCTCCTTAAAAGATGATCATATTACACCCTCTTTTCTTTTTATATAAAATATATAGTTTTCATGCGTCCATTTTAATATAAATGAATTTTTGAAAAATACTATCGCGATAGTTCTTGACATGATTAACACTTAATTTTCTAAAGTATTTAAAACTTCATTATACGTTCTAAAATACAATAATCAATAATTAATTGGTGTTAAAAATTAGTTGGTGATGATATCAATAGTTTTAAAAAAAGAGGTAAGATAATATTAAAATACACATTCATAACTATTCATCTTGTTAAGAGAATTGTTTATATTAAAAAGATCTAAAATATAATTCATACTCATATTTCAGGATAAATGAGTGCATATTTAAATGTCTCGTGAGAGGCGAGGATACTTTATTCTAATAAAAAAATTAATAGATAAATAAAAATATACATTTAGATAATAAATTTTGGTTTTGTGAGAATTTATTCTTTTTTTTTTCTCGTTAACAGTTATGAAATATGTTTGTAAAACACTCTTATTAAAGAGATTGGAAAAAAAATTAAGTTTTTCTTTCTGCGGAAAAAATTGTAAGTGAATAAATAAAAAATAAATCCAGTCTCCAAAAACAAAAACATTGTGAAGAAATGATACTAATATTTATTAAGGGGCCTACATGCATGATTCTTCCTAATTAACTGCCAATAGATTTTCTTAATGGGTTTTGGTTGATGGAAGTATCTTAAATAATAGTACTTCCTAAATCGACATTTGATTGAACTCATGAATTCTCATACGTTCCAACAAGATAATTAATACGAGAAACATGAGCATTTGTTTGAGAGAGAAATTCAACCTATTTAAACATTTTAGAAAATTTATGTCATTTTTTTGTGTCTTTCACTTCACCCAATCAACCCATGCTACATATATTAGCATTAAAGATATATACCAGTTAGTTTCTTGACATGGACATGTTATGATGTAGTATAATTCATTGTACAGTTTTGAATTAACTTATTTTTTTAGTAATTTCTTAAAAAAGGCTTTATCAAAAAATAATTATTTAAATATCACTAATAAGCATCTTGTTAAGGTATGTCCCTCATTATTTTTCCTGTATAAGAGTTGGTAAACGAAAGCCAATATCTTTTTCGGTCATTTCATTCATATTTCTTTTATATTATTTTTTATTCGTACATTATTTCTTTTGTATTATTAATTTTTTTATGAGAAAAGCCCATGCTTCTTTACAATTTAGAAATACTACAAGTATAATGTCTTTTCCAAAATTGAAAAACTGTTTTACTCGTGCATAACTCAACCAAAGTAGCAGTAAAAAAAAAAAAAAAAAAGAAACTTAATCAAAGTAAGTTTATGTCATCGCCAATGTAATTCGGTCCTCGACTAAATTGAATTGTCTTCGATCTAATATTGGAATGATCATCCAAATTACTTCCCAAATATTCATCAATCAATGTTGTGTATGGGAAAAAGACTTAATTCAAATAATTTGTTGATAAGTTCCCTGACCAAATCTTAGACAAAACTCAATTCCAAAGGTTTTTGGGTTGTCTCAATTATGTGGGTGATTTTATCCCTCACCTAAGCAATATAATCAAGCCTCTGCAT
>JAMLFT010003416.1:0-22132 GCA_026544285.1 Pachyrhizus erosus | reverse complement strand
TTTAAATTATATCAAAATCATTTTTACTCTTGTATTAAGCACTTTAATAACCAAAAGTTATATATTTCAAATTTAAAGAGACAAAAAAAATATATTTTAAAATTAAAGAGACAAAAATAATATAATATTTTTTATGGAGACTGAAATTAAACTTTAATTATTTTAGAAGAACCAAAAATATATTTATAATTAACTCTTTTTATCTTGTTACTTATGTAACTAGTATAATAACTTGAACCCTACATGAGTGCGAAGATTATAATTTACAAAATTTTAATATTATCATTATTATTATTATTATTATTATTATTATTATTATTATAATTATATTTTTAAGAATTATTTTATTTTTTATATATATTTTAGTAAATATGTATATACATATTTAACTAACATATAAAAACTATTAATATTTATATATATTTAAATAATTTTGCATTCACGTGTTTTATCATTTCATTTTAACTAAACATTGATTTAAAAATATTTTCTTTATAATGTTTGTGTAAGTTAAACATATACATGATTTTAATAAGAGATATTAATAATAAAAATATTTTAATTTATATTTTATAATTAATTATTAGTCTTTTCTTTCATAGGAAATAAAATATTAACATTAGTTTAAGAAAAAAGGATTTGTTCACATTTGAAGTTATAGATTACAATAAAAAAAATTAATAATAAATACAAAGATAAGACAATGGTTGTATTCTAATTTTCTTGATCTTATTTTGTTTTAGCTAATAACAATTGAGAAATTCATAAATTCTTTTCTAATGATTTTAAACTAGTTATAATTATTGACAGTTATACTTTAACATTTTTATCTTTTATGTATACAAAGAAAGACATAAAATAAGATAGGACATATTTATGTATAAATAAAACCTTCATTTAGAAAACAATTATTAACTTCTTGGAATAAATTTTATTATTGATTATAATAACAATCCTGATAAATAACGATACGTGATTAATTTATTTCAAACCTTATAATTTAATCATATATATATATATATGTTAACTCCAATTTTTATCAAACATAAAATCTAACACTAATCATTTTTATTTAGAGTAGCTTATTGGTAAAATAATTTTATTAACATGACATACCATGAGGTCATGTACCCCGTAGATCAAACCATGGTTCCAACTTATTAAAATTTCAATACATTCATATTGTGTTTTTGTGTTTTTTGTAACCACCTAATTACAAATCTATCTATCATCTATTAAACATCAAATCAACATGTTTTTAATTAAGTAAAAAGTACACAATACTATAAAAACATAATTTCAACATCATAAAATCAATAGTATAAATCAAACATTACAATAATACATGAGCAATAAAATGAAAAAGGTCTTGAAAATCAAGATCCATCTCTTCCTCTCCCATAATAACATCAAAATGAAAGAAAATATCTCACTCTTCCTATACCTTTTTCGCCTAGCTTAAGGGAAAAAGACTAGACTCTTTCCTCTTCCTCTTATAGCTCCTCCAAGCTCTCAACCTTATAAAAAACCTCTTAAGAGTGAAGTGTAGAATGAAGGTGCGAGTATGCTTGCATTTAGGTTCTACTTATAGATGAAAAGGAAGATTCTAACACCTCATGGTTGAGCATGTAGGCTTAGATGGGTGACAACAATGGCCAATGGATACACTTGCTTGTCATGCATGCATTTAGGCAAGGGACGACACCCTTAAGTGTGTATGTATTCAAATATTATTATTTTTTGCATGCAAGATTTTGGGTAGGTTTTCTGTCCCTGACCCCCTCTCTCTTTCCTTTCACTCTCACTCTAAGCTCTTAAATTTTTATTTTATTTGTCATCTAATTTTTGGTGGGTGTTAGGAGGAAAGGCCCAAAGTTGGTGAAAAATTTGATTCCTTATAGGTTAGGTTGAAAAAAAAAAAAATACATGATATCCCAAACGGTTACTAATTACATCCCTAAAATGGCTAACAATGACACAAATTATTGTCAACTCACAATTTTTGGTCACACCTCCTATAATATTATACACCCCCCTTTAACAAATTTTGTTTTTTATTTTCTAAGCCAAATCTAACTATCTTATCTCTCATTGCTTAGTCCGATAGTCATACAACATGTCTCATATCATAAACCATCATCAATATATAGACAAATAATAAATCAATTCACATAAAATAAAAAATAAATTCAAACAATATAATTCATGTAGAATTAAATCAAGGTATATAAAATCATACAACTTAACCTCACGACACAAAGAAATTTAAAACTAATAGGTCACAAGATTGAAATATTCAACGAATTAATTGCAAATTCTTGCCTGTCTAAATCTTTCACATCAAACAATTTTTCTTTTAAAAATTATTATTATTTTGATTAAATCATCAAAATAATTAAATCCTTTACAATGTATCATACAATAATAAATTTCTATGAGGTGGAAATTGTATTGTTACATGCTATAAAATCAATTTCATCAATTAAGATAACCAAGCATAATTAAGAGAATAAATTATTTTTTATGAATTTGGTGATGAATTTTAATATGAATTTGATGATGAATTTTGATATAAAATAAGTAATTTTAAAAAATATTTAAGTTTAATTTATTTTTTACTCCTATAATTTATCAAGATGGAAAAACGAAAATAGAAATGAGAGAGAAAAGAAAAATGTGAACTATAACATATTGTTTTACAACGAATAAACATCAATGCATAATATTTTGATAAACATGTATTTACAAAAGAAATATTGAGTTAAAATTTTATACATCAATATATGATAAGAGTAAAAGTTTTAATATATTAAAGATTTAAATAATATTTTAGTTCACATAAAATATTATATTTTTTATTTTTATTTTTAAATTTACTTTTAGTCTTTTAATGAATTAATTTGTTTTGTTATAATCTTTATTGTCAAATAATATCATTTGTTAATGATGTAATAACAACGTTGATAACTCATTAACTTATCAAGTAATTAAAAAGTTTGATAAGATATTCATTTATAACTTTTTTTATAAATTTTATTTTAAATTTCTCATAAATTAATTTGAAGTCATAGACTGTTAAATTTTGTAATAACGTTACTGAATTATCAATATTATTGTTACATTATCCATTAACACTTTTACAACACAATAGTGACTAAAAAAATTAAAAAACTAAAATCAAAATAAAAATATTTAAAAAACTAAAATAAAATAAAATAATATTTTATAAGAACACAAATTTATTTAAGCTCGTATTAAAATTGGACAAGAAAAGATGCTATGCAAGTCAAGGCATTTTTATTAATTCATCCTATTATGTAGCTATTTTATTATATATACACTAATGTATAATAAAAGAAATTATTATAATATATCAAATTTAATGCCATAGAAAACAACATTATAAATTTATCCAAACAAATACATTATAAATTAAGAGTTCAATGACAATAAACATGCATTATCTTAATAAAGAAGCTAACATATAGACACTATAACACCTTTGTTTTTACTAGTTATAAAAATGTTCAGGTTATCTTAAAAAAATTCAATTTGGTTCGCTTTTATAAATATGATCTAAAACTGATTTGAATAAAACAATGACCTTTTTTTATTTATATTTATTTTATTAATATTTTTTTTTATTTTCACTAAGGATAATTTTAATCATATTTGGAGAGTGTTGAGGTGTATAAATGACTAAAATAATTTTTTTTATTAACAAAGTTTTTTTCATATACATAACCACAAATCGAACATCCAATAATACATTTAAGGAAATTAATTATTTATTAATTGTATAACACCTTATTGGTTCTATTAATGTTTTGATATTTTTATTTTATTTTTTTCAATCGGTTTAACCATTTATAATGTTTTGAATTAAATTTGAATAGCCCTAATGATGGGAATTGATTGTGCAATCTTGCTTCATGTCTCAGTCATGGACGACTTGACCTACCAACGCAAATAATCACGGTTAAGCGGTTTTCTCGTGTGTAAGTGATCTATGTATGCACATTGAACATTATTCATGTGGATTTCATCAATTATATTAAAATGATAATATGGTTATATCAACTTCCACTCGCAGTCATATATACAGAAGGGTAGGCCAAAAGATAAATAACTGGCGAAATTCTCTTGTGGAGTTCACTATGGAATGCCACAAACACAGACCTCAATTTGGATTGAAGGGTTGGTTCAGTTATAATTCACGTTTTGGATTTTTTGGATGTAAAAGATACCATGCCCTGCAGATGTAGTTGGTAATGAAAAACGATGCAATAAACAATATAATTAATCCTGTAGATAACAGTGTTGGTTGACCCTTACATACACAGTGTGGTTGACCCATTAGTCATTAAAAACCGTTCATCTCGTGTTTCATAATACAAGAGTTTAATTTTTAAGTTTGGTTAAATGTCAAATAAATTTATACTCTCAATTAATAAAAAAAAACATCACTAATAAGGTCCTCAAAAATTACAAATACTAATTTGTAGAGTATTAGTTGAATTGAAACTTAAGCATCATCATTAGCTAGAGTCGAAATACAAAGGTGGCCCGGGTCACAATTTATATTCATTAAACAAGTTGTTAAAGTTTTCAAAGATATACACTCTTAACTTTTAAGATAATTATTATAAAATTTAATAAATTTATTATATATGTCAGTTTGAAATTAGATAACAAAGGAAAAAAAAAATTACACTCTCAATCCATATAATTTTTCTCATAATACAGTTATGATATTATCTTTACATTCGATTATGAGTATAGGAACCCTTAAATCCGAGATTGTCTGATATTAGAAGTTGAATTTAGTTGGATATATTCCTAGAGTAAAGAATTTCCATACTATCAATCAATCCTTGAAAATGATAGACTTTAAAAACAACTTTAAAAATCATATCTAATGTGTTAATTGATTAACAGTATAAAAAATTTAACACCAACAATGTACCAAAAGTAAACTCTAATGGTAATTTAATTATTTGTTTTCTGGCTAAATTTATCTTCAATCAGAAGAGGAGGAGATGATAAATGACAAAGGTAGTCCTTCAACCTCCCCATTTCTTGGGCCACATCCAGCATGCTTGGTCTTGTTGAAGGATTGTGGTGTGTGCACAGAAGCCCCAACTCTATGAGTTCCAACATAACATTTTCCCCAATTTTGTGATAGTGACTAGGCATGCCAGAGGGAGAGCATCTTTGCAATGCTTGTTCAACAATGTATCCAAGAGCGTTTGGATATTGTCTCTTAATCCACTCATGCAAGCAAGACCCTTCATGGACAAGGACATCTGTTGGGCGTCTACCTGTCACTATTTCAAGCAGAAGTACACCAAAACTGTAAACATCACCTTTAGTTGATGCACGTTTTCCCATTCCATACTCTGCCAAGAAGAAAAGAAAAAGGAAATAGTTTCAAGGCACAAAACTGATAGATAACAGTTGTGAACAGAAAATGAACACTTTATATATACAGTTGAAGCCTATATATATATTCTACTCCCCTTCTTCTTAAGCCCAATTTCACAAAGGGTTTTAAGTTTGAAGTACAAAAATTAAACGATCAATTTCTCATTAAATTGTACGGTAGGATTAAAATGTCTCATTTTTTTAAAATTTAAAACTAAACCGATAATTTCTTTTTTAAAGACTAAATTACGAGCACCTCACGCTGTGAGAACCAAAATGATGATTTATCCTTTAATTATTGTTTGATTTAACAAAGAAAAAATAATAATTAATTAGCGTCTTGGAAAGAATAAGGAAATGAAGATAATGGCAGTGTCTCATAGAAAGTCATTTCCAAGTAAATTATACGAACTAAGTACCTAAAAATTCTTAACTATTCTAAAATAAATATGACATATTGTAAATATTTGGACAAAGTACATACCAGGAGCTATGTAGCCAACGGAACCACATAACAAGCCATGTGTTGAACTGAAAGATGAGTCACTTGTGAGCATGTTGTCATCAACTTTTACAAGCCTTGCAATACCAAAATCAGTTACCAAAGCTGTCAAATCGACATCAAGTAGTATGTTGCTCGGCTTAAGATCACAGTGCACCACTCTAACTGGAGAATAGTGGTGCAAATAGGCCATTCCCTCAGCTACATCACTGCAGATCCTCACCAACTGAACCATATCCAACCTCTGGCTCAATCCATGGCTCGGATATAAGTGTCTCTCTAGACTACCATTTGGCATCAGTGGAAGAACAAGAGCCTTAAACTCCTTTTTACTGCAAATTGTAATGATCCTTATTAAGTTTCTGTGCCTAGACCTCTTCAGGATTTGGCATTCTCTTCTAAAGCTCCCTGAAATCTCACCAGCTGTTGTTGTGTCTAACACCTTCACTGCTATTCTTGTGTTATCTCGGAGAACTCCTTTGTAGACCTGTCCAAATCGACCCGAACCAATTAAGTTTGAAGCACTAAAGCCTCCTGTGGCCTCAATAAGTTGTCTATATGAAATTCTTGGGTACTTGAGCTCCTTTGTTTCCTCATCTTCATCTTCAAAATCCCCTTTGCTAACTATTGCCAATTTCATTCTTTCTTTTGACCTTTTTATCGTGGGGTACCCCAGCATGCACAGCAGAGGGCTGCCAAATAGTAACACAGGAATTAGTAGGAGAACCAAATGATACCTTCGTTTCTTGTGGCAGTTTTGCATGCCTTTTACGGAGCCACATAGACCATCATTTCCTAGGAAAGAGTTTATGGTCAAAGATGAAAAGGCTCCCTTGTTTGAGACACTCCCTGAGAATCTGTTGAAAGAGAAATTAAGTTTCTTGAGAGTGGACAACTGAAGGGACTGTGGTATTACTCCTGTCAATTGATTTGAAGACACATCAAGTGCTTGAATATAAGGCAATTTGCCTAATGAATCCGGGAGAGGGCCTTCTAAGAAGTTACCAGAAAGGTTGAGGTACTCTAATGCTATGCAACTATCAAGCTGTGGTGGGATTTTGCCAGAGAGATTGTTCATGGATAGGTCAATAGCCAGCACCATGTCCATTTTGGAGAGCTCTATTGGTAAAGTCCTGTCTAAGTTATTACTTGATAAATTCAAGTATATTTTCAAGCTAGTCAAAGCTGCAACTTCCTTAGGAATCAGCCCTGAAATCTTGTTATGGGATAGGTCCAAAATCTCCAAATTGACACATTTTCCCAAACTTGGTGGGATGGTTCCAGAAAGCTGGTTGTCATAAAGCAAAAGCCTTCTTAACTGGGTGAGGTTAGCAAAAGTGTCTGGTATTGAGCCAGAAAGCCTGTTTCTTGACAAGTCTAGAAGCCCCAGATGCTGAATGCCACCAAGGGTTGAAGGAATCTCCCCGGATAGTGAATTATTTGTCAAATAAATTCTCTCTAGCCTCTCCATGTTGCAGAGGCTGGGAGGTATTGATCCATTCAGCAAGTTGCTGGAAAAGTTTAAAAGAGTCAGATTGACAAGGTTTGCAATGTTTGGAGGTATAGAACCATATATGAGATTGTCTTCTAGGTGAAGTTGTAACAGGCTAGTCGGAAGAAGATCACCAATATTATGAGGTAGCTTCCCCCCAAGATTGTTTCCCGCCAATTCGAGGCCTTGCATGTTAGACAAATTCATCAAGGAAGAGAAGAAAGGTTCAAGTTTGGTGTTACCATCATGGCTAACAAAGTTATTATATGATAGGTAGAGGAATTGTAGTTGTGGCCAATTACTTACAATTTCAGATGGTAACTCCCCACTCAACCTATTTGATTCCACGTCGAGCCATTTTAGTTCTGTGGAGTTTGAAAGAGCTAGAGGAACATGACCTACAAATTTGTTAGACCAAAGTAAGAGGAACCTAAGCTCTTTGAGGATACACTCATTGCTCAAGGGTATTTGTCCTCCCAAGGAATTGTTAGAGAGGTCTATATACCGCAATGTGGAAGATCCATTGCAAAATAGTGAGGGTGGAATCTCACCCTCAAGCTTATTACTTCCCATGTTAAGGTAGTACAAGTTGTGAAATGAACCCAACTCAGAGGGAATTTCCCCTTGAAGAAAATTCCCAGACAAACTGAGTTGTTGAAGCTGAATCAAATAGCCCAGTTCTTTTGGAATGTGACCCACAAAAAAATTATCAGAAAGATCAAGAATTTGCAAGTTAGAGAGGTTAGCAAGAACAGGGGAAACAGTGCCCCCTAGTGAGCTTCCATTAAGAGCAAGCTCTATGATCCTGTCACTTGCATTGTTGCATCTGACACCGTACCAATTGCAAACATGTACACCTGAGGACCTCCAACTTTTTAGAACGTTTTTGGGGTCAGAAACAATGCCTGACATTAACAAAACAAGTGATTTTTTTTCATTCACTAGGGTAACGTTTTCCTCCCCATAAACTCCAAAATGAATAATGGTTATAAAGAGAAACAGAATCATTGAAAATGGAAGCAAACCCATCAAGACATGAAGTAATATCGTTTCTCTTCAATCAGAAAAAAAAAAAAACAATATAGGAAGTTGAAAATCAAAGAAAGATGCACAGGAATTGGTGTCTGCAAGTTCAATGTAGCTCAATATAAGGAGACCTGAGGACATGAAGGCCAAGAAGAAAATAGTAGTGGTGGAAAAATCTATCGTTCTTGTGCCTAACTATCGTTGAAGTGGTGGATGTATGTTGTTTAACTTTGAAATTGACCAACGAATGCATTACACGTGGGGTACTCGAGATACAACAATCTAAGCAACGTTAAGGGACTTTTGGCTATAGTGGTAAACATGTCAGCATAGTAGGCCTAACACTACATTAAACCTTTTTTTATCCATTAATGATATGATAAAATAATATTTTATACTAAGCGTTATAGTCATTTTCATTTGTTTCTTGGATAGCGTTGAAGAAGTGGAAGGTGTGCTGTTAACAAGGATAGTCTTGGTTAACAGGCACGCTCACAAGGGACTACGTATAAGTTGATGACACACTGTGTGGTTTCGGTATGTTTGTCGGGTGCAATTGCAAGGACTAGTGTTTTGATTGGAAGACTATATCTTTTGATGTAAATTACATAGTAATGGATGAAAGGACAAAGTGAGTTCCACATTGCAGAAATAATCATGAATGTTTATAGGCCGCTATAAGAAATCATTTTTATTACAAAATAATTAATGATAAATGACTACTTTTGACTTTGATAACATAAAGCGGTGACAATTTAGTCTTTAGAAAAATAAAATTTTTGATGAGCCACTACGATCGGTCTAGTGGAGGGAATTTGAGTAGTATGTATGAAGTTGTAAGTTTGAATTTTAATACGACTATTATACACAAAATAAAAGAACAAAAATTTTGATTTAGTCTCTAAATGTATAAAAGGTACACAATAATGTCTTGTCGTTAAATTTTGTTGGGATTATTTTGTCATTTAACTACGTGAAGAGAGTTTGGGTAGTATGTATGAAGTTATAAGTTTGAATTTCAATATGACCATTATACACAAAATAAAAGAACACAAATTTTGATTTAGTCTCTAAATGTGTAAAAAGTACGACAATAATATTTTGTAGTTAAATTTCGTGAGACCATTTTGTCATTTAACTATAATACTAATTTGACATTTAGTTAAAAAGTTCAAAGACCAATTTGACAATAAATCATAAGACAAGACCTAACTATTATACTTTTTACATATTTAGGGACTAAATCAAATTTTTTATTTTTTTTTCAAGAACTATATTGTCACAAATTTACATTTTTAGAGACAAAAGTGGTCATTTACCTAAATAATTAATCAAGAGGTTAATTTATACTTGATAAAAATGGGATTAAATAATGATTGCTATAAGTGTAATCATTAGTAAGTACATATAAACAAAAAAGGAAAGGAGATATACATATAATCACTTAGTCCCTACCTAAACACTCCTACACATACTACATATACAAGGAATTAGGATGATAGGAAAAAGCATAAGAAGAAACAAGACTCCCACAATACTTAACAGGACCCTTTCTCTTATAATCCTCAATATGTCCAATAGTCCTCAAGGTGAAAATATGAGTTCACCACATCTTTTTTTTTTATTTTATTTTATCAAAAAGCAAAATCTCCAACATTAAGTATAGCATAATTGAAAAGAGAGAACCCTAATGAGCTAAAAGATAATGATCATAATACCCCTATACCAAACCCTTTATATGGCCAAATTAATTAGCCATGTTTTTGTCATCACCCACAACAATATCTTGAAACTTAATGTAAAAGGGGCTTAACAACTTGTTGCCATTTGCTCCCATATACACATTGTCATGATGATTATAGTCATAACATATACACATAATATGCAAGGTTAAGCTTTCAAAAGTAAAATATGAAAAATAAGAATTCACACATAGTATTAGGCAAAACATTGATAGAAATTAAGACAACCAATATATGTTCATATCAATCACAATTATTAGTCATTGTGAGCAACTAAGAATAATATTAATCATCTAATCCATACAAACTTAACTCCATGGAGATTTTTAACATTTGAGAACATGGCACAACAATAGTGAAGGACCTCGTGGATCTACACATAATATGCACTCTATAAACCATTAATAAACATTGTTAACTAATTTATGAAAATGAATAAGTGGTTTGTTAGGATATATATACATAGGTAGTGGCTTACCATGACATAAGTTTGCAATAACTTTGACCTTAGTGTGAGGATTTTTTATTTACCTATCCTCAAGGTCCATTAACAATTACCCCACTAATCTTTTTAGCATTAGGTTGAGGGTTTCTTGCCAACCCACAACTTACATGTTTTCACGCATCACAATTACAATTAGGAATTTATGCATGAAATGCATACATCTAACATTACTCATAATTAAATAATTGATATCAACAATTTTCACCACTATGACCTTGTTTTGTCGACTAGACACAATAACTCTATATTTACCATCATACCATGGACTTTAATGATGTATTGGGCAAAATTACCACCTAACATTTGTTAGTTCATAAGATGAATTAGAAATCTTGGTATTTGATTATGCAAACAAGATATAAGTTAGGTTTTTCATTGTTAACAAAACAAATAGACGATATTTACGTCTGTCTATGCTAACTTCATCTATTTGACAAATGGTGGCTATTATGACTCCATTTGTTCATTAACTCTACAACTATTACGTAACTATTATTATTTTTTATGTAGAGAATGTTTCAAATAATCATCCTAGGATCTGTTGAAGAATTAAAGAAAAAATTTCAAATGCATATTGAAAAAGATTTTTAACAACTAAAAAGCCACACTTGTAGTTGATTAGAAAAACCCTTTTGCATGTGAAAAAGATGACAAGACCACTAAATTCAAATAAGTTCTTACAAATGGAGATAAGCATATTGCTTTATTAGAAGTCAAGTGACTAAATGATGAAAAATAATTAATGCAACATTAAATGTAGTTCCAAAACATCACCAACAAACGAAAATTATTGTTAAACAATAAATACTTGAACGAGCTAGCTATAAATAAAAGATGCCTAAAGGTTTCTAAGTAGAGAACCACATATATATTCTTTGAGTTATTACTTTTCCTTTTTAGAAACAAGTTTTGTATATACTTTAGAGCTCTCAAACGTTTATATACTCGAGAGTTAGACTCTAGCTTTACTTCTATACTCGTTTATATCAAACGTAGTAAAGTCTCTGAGTACATTTGTTACACCCAACCTTTGAACCATAAAGGTGAGTTAGGAGAAGCTTAAGAAAGAATAATGGTGTTAGTTAGCTTGAAGAGGCTAAAAAAAATACTAATTATTGTAAAAGCCAAAAGTGGCTTGAGAAAATAATATTTTTAACCATCATATATAATGGAATTTGGTGGTTTACCAAGAACTAGATGTAGCCTTAGCGGTAGAGGTAAACTAGTATAAAATCTTTGTGTTTTTATCTTCCTTTTATTTTTTTTCTTATATTTATCAAGTGTCTTGTCATTTACAATGCACTCAAGTACTTTTCTTGATTACTTAATGGCACATATTTTTATGTAGCAAGACACTGTCCTATTACGCAATTACTTTTCTTTGGGCTTCAACATATCCTATGAAGAAATATTTGAACATTTTTTTCACAAAGGATAAAAATATCAATGTATTAACTATGTAATAAATATTCAGATGCAATATATCTTAAAGCATATCATTTGCGAAATAGACAAAGGACACAACAAAACTTGCACTTGTTTAATGCTAATGAACACATAAGATAACTTATTATTTGTTTTGCATAATCAAAATTTGGAGTTTGAAGGTCCTAATTAATCTTATACTTTAACAACAAGAAAGAAAAATAAATGAGAAAAAAGAAAAAAAAAGAGAAAAAAAGGCAAAAATCTAGAGATCATCAAGCCCAAAGGTTAACTCCTCTAATATCCCAAGGTGATTGCTTTCCTCTTTACCCTTCTTTGTTTACCTAGTTTGTGTTTAAAACCACTTTTTCCCTTTTTCCTTTTTTGAGCCTTAAGCTAAGGATTTGATTATTTGGATGAGATTAAGCTTGTTTGTGATGTGTTTAAACATGTTTAAGAGTTAGGTTTTGATGTAAAAATGTTGTGGGTTTGTTTTGCATGCTTAGAAGTGGTTGAGAGGCCATGGAGAGAAAAATCGCAAAGGGTTGCAATTTTATAGAGTTGTGATCTTGCTTAAGAAAGGACACCGTCTAGATTAAGCAAGAGTTCTTCAAGGGAAAGTGAGTGTGCATTATAGCTTAAGAAAGAACCATTTTTACCTTAAGTGAGAGATCTTGCTTAAGTGAGGAGATAATCTTGCTTAAGCAAGAGTGCTTCTAAAAAGTAAGTCTACGAGTCTAGCTTAAGCTAGAATAAGTCCTAGTTTAAGCGAGGACACCTCTAGAGGTCACATTAAAGAATCTTAAGCAAGAAGTTGTTTCAACTTAAGCAAGAATAAGTTCAAGCTTAAGCGAGAACTCTAAATTAAGTTAGAATAAGTCTTAGCTTAAGTGAGAACACCTTTAAAAGGCATGTATGAGAATCTAACTTGAGCGACAAGTAATTCTTGCTTAAACGAAGAACTCTTTCTAACTTAAGTGAGAAAAGACCCACAAGACATTTTTAGGATCCTTTTAAGGAAGTCCTTGTAGAGTGTTATAGACTATAGTTGTTTAATTACTTTCTATGTTTTTTTCCTTGTACATTTGTGATTTTTTGATACAATGTGATTTAATTGTTGTTGGTAATGGTAGGTACTTGAGACTCTAAAAAAGGCTATACCTATGCCTTTTTAGCAAATAGGAGTTTCCTCCTAAGTTTTAGAAAATATTTTTGAGAAGGATTATAGTTTTAAAGAAAGGTTATTAGAAAAGAATGTAGTGAAATATTGGGCGCAAAATATGAGAAAAATAATACATAAATTTAGCAACAATTGAAGGAAGATAATTTTTTCCTTTTTGAAACTTTGGGGGCAAAATTTGTAAAAAAAATGGAGTGAAAATTTTGCAACAAAGTCAAACCTTAGGGGTGAAAATTACAATTAAGCATACATTTAAATTAGGCTAAAATAAAATTTTTCTCCCTTATCTACATTTTATTTTGGTCTCCAAAGTTTCTTTATTATACTAAATTGGTCATTTGGTTAGTTTAGTATATTAATTTGGTTAACTTGAAGACACATGACAAACTATGAAAAATGATACATTAGCCAAAATTGACACCATTAATGCCAAAATTTGATGGAAGGACCAATTTAGTTTAACAAAAATATTATAAGGGATAAAAGTGAAGCTTTTTAAACTTAAGAGACTAAATTAAAACCTAAAATATAGATAGGGGACCAAAATTCTATTTTATTCTTTAAATTAAATTCATATTTTTTAACATAATAAATAATTATAACACATGTTTAAGTGAACAATTTAATCAATTTAGGGCGAACAATTTAATCAATTTAGGGTGTACATAAGTAAGGTTATGCAAATTTGATTAAATTAGTTTTCTAAATAAATCAAAATACTTAAATTAAGGTTAGGTTGGATTTGTTCATTCTTCCTATGAAACCTTAACTAAACCAATTTAATGAATGATGGGTTATGTTGGGTGTAGTTGTAACATCTCAATTTTTTTCTCTAGGTAATTTAGTGATGTTTGACTTATTTTGAAAATTTTTAATTATTTTGGTAATATCACCAAAATAAAAATAATTTCTCAAAATTTGATGGTGGCTTAGTGTGGAGGAATTTGACATACAAGAAATTTTGTAGTCAATTCCTTAACTTTTATCATGATAGTTAGTTTAGGTATTTATTATTGTGTATTTTATTTAATTTATTTCTTTGATATGTTGTGTATTTAATTTTTTGTAAGTGCATTGATTTGATTGTTAATGTTAAATAATTATAAACTTTGATGTAATATTTTATATGCATCAATTCATGTAACATTTTTTTGTGATTAAGCTTTAGTTAGATGTCCTTATTTGTTAATATGTCTTTGTTTAATATGAATTATGGATATTTGGGTTATAAGAAATAAAGTAGAATTGGGCTTATAAGTATAAAAAAATAAAATTTGACAAGGAATGTATATAGTAGAATCAAGGGTGTAGCCAAAAAACTGTATGGTATCCATTTGAGCCTTGTTTAGCCATTCAAGGTAGTGCAAAAAGAAATAAATTGACATATTTCCTTTTTTTTGGCACAATTGACTTATGGTCAGATTTTTTTTTCACTTTTTTTAGGTCCTAACCTCTCCATACACTTACCTAAAGCTACTCTAATAGTATAATTAGCTAAATAAAAAAAATTAAAGAGCATAGGAGGGAGGGAGGTTGATGTGGCCTTAGGAGAGGGAAAGAGACAAATTTTGATTGCACATGCATGTTTTCTTTCCTTACACACTCATGGCCTCACCTAACCTAGCTTTATAATTTCTATGATAAGTAAGAGGGATCACTAGCAACTCTTTTCACCTCTTGCTCAACCAAAAAAGGATAGAACTTTCACCCCTCAATATAAATAGATGCTTTAACAACACCTTAAGTCACACCAACAACAACTTCTCTAGTCTTTCATTCTTTTTCTTTTGTGAGTGTTTGTGAACAAGTGAGAGAGAAGAGCTCTAGGAGGGAAGTTTGGAGAGGAGGAACAACACTTCTAGTCCCTTTTTTTCCAACAAGAATCACGTGAAGGTATAAAGGAAGTGAGATGATTCCTTTCGTTCAAATGTTGTTTTTATGGGAACAAAAGATATGAGTTTTAGTTTTTAAGGATTTCTCACTTTATTATTCTTATAAATTTCACCATGTTTGATCCATAATTTAGTTGTTATAATGTTATTTTGATGTTAATATGATGCTATCTAAATTTATCTTAATTTATTTATATATTCATTTGATGTTATTGTGTTGTTAATTGAATTTTTAGATGATAGTCATTATTAACATGGAAAGAACACTCAAGAACATATTAGGATGTCTTAGGAAAGTGTAAAAATGCCATGATTTAATCTATGAGGGGTGTGACCCCTATGACCCAATCATGTTAATAATTTATTTTATTAATAAGTTATTCTTATTAAAAATTTTATTAATAATAAATTGTTTTATTTTATTAAAATTAATCTAAGTATATGAATATATGTAACATATTTACAAGATTTGAGGTATAAATTTAATTATGTAAAGTTTTATAAAGTTTGTTTAGTGTTAAGAATTATAAATTTTATGATTATTATAAGTGATTTTTATTATATTAAGCTATTTTTTTTATATAAAGTAGTTTTTATATATAAAATTTATTATTTAATGAATGTGGACCTTTTTAAGAGAAAAGTTAGTATTATAACTATTGGTACATTTATTTGAAATAACAAATCCTAATCATATAAGTTAAGTGACTCATTTATGTAAAAGTGTTATCATTCTAAATAAATTAGTTATTATTTTATGAAAAATAATTAATAATATTTTATGTGAACTAGTTATCACCATAGTTGTTAAAAAGCTATTATTTAATTTAAACAAGTTATGATTTTATGAAAAATAATTACCTTATATCATTATTATAATAACAGTTATTGTATAACTATTATTTTTTATGAAATTGTAAATCTTATCATTTAATATATATATATATATATATATATATATATATATATATATATTTGATTTTGTAACCTTGGTTTTCATGATTGCATCAGACAATTTATATTTAATTTGAAGTTTTGATCCACTAGTTGTGCTAAGTTTTTTGGATGTTTTTTTAAAGTATTTTGTTAGAATTAGACCCTCCAAAATACATTTTAAATAAGCACTTGTGTCAAACAACCTCATAGTTTCTAAAACAAAATCTTGGACTATAATTTTGATATTGGTATAAAATTTTTGAATAGTTGATTGATTGTTTAACCTAAGAACTTTTGATTCTTCATCATCTGTTAAAATCTCTAGAATTTTTTCTTCAGGTTCATCTCCTATACATGATAGGATGACTTAATGAAGTTGTTGTTGTTCTTTAATTTTCTTGATTTCTTGTTTGAGATTATTAATTTCTGTTTGGAGATCCTAGATTGTGACATGTTTAACTAATTATTTTTCTAGTCGTCTCAGGATTGATTTAAGGTCATATTTATTAGTGACAACCATATCTTTTGGTTTTCTCCTTTCTAATGATTGTTTGAGTTTAGTAAGGCAAACTTTCTTTTCTTGAGGATCAGGAATTAAATTAATTTCTTTAAATAAAATATTCTGTTCTTTTTTTAAAATATTAATTTATGGGGATTCATCACTATCTAACAGTGAGATTTCATCATCTTCCTGAATATTATTTAATTCTTCAAATGATTCTATATGAGATTCATCTTCAGAACTTTCTATTAAGAGATTGTGGATTTGTTCCTCTATAGTAGGATCAAGATTAAGATTACTTTTCTTTTTCTTAAGCTTGCAATATTTGCTAATATGACTACATTTCCAACAATTATAGCAAATAATTTGTTTGTTCATCTAGGATTTTTCTTTCTTGAACAATTTTGTCCTAGTGTTTTTTATCTTTTGCAATATTTGGGTCTATCATTATTATAAGGTTATGGTTTTCTAATCCTTTTAATTCTTCTTTTTTAGCATCTTGGTAAGCTAAATTGCTCACAAAATATTCATAAATCTCTTTTATTTTGAGTCTTTTCTTTAACTAATTGTCGTTGAATTTTGTCATTCTGACAAATTTTAAGGCTACTTTTTGAATATAGGAGACTAATTGCCCATAACTAAGGTGGTGATAGGGAATTATTCCATCAGGGGTTAAGCTTTTAATCTTATCCCTAACTTTGTCTCTTAAAGATTTTGAAAGTCCTACTAAGAACTTTTCTTTTCAGAATGATTGTTGACTATCTTCCCTGGTTTAAACTCTAGTTAAGAAAGTATCCTTATACCATTTAAAGTTTGATAATGTTTTACACCTAAGATTGGATAGTTCTTATGTAGATCTATCCTTCCACAAGGATGGATCTCTTATAAAATGTCGAGTTATGGTAAATACTAATGCACTTACAACATCTAGAAGGGGTCCTCCATTTTCATTGAGGATGGATTCTCCAATATCATTGGTTTTGATGGTTGAGAATATACTAGAAGCATGAGCTTCTTAATCTTATGTTCTAGAAGAATTGTAGTAGTAAGTCCCGTGGTTAGGGTAGTAAGACTAACACATTGATGTGTTTCTAGAATCATAAAATTAAGAGTAAGGATACCTAGTTGCTATCAAAATGATGAATAATATAGTTTGATTCTTGAAAAATTGTTTTAAAAAATAGTTTTAAATCCATATTTATCGAATACCTAATAACTTAACATTATTGACTATTTTTCAATGGAACTAAATGAAGGTGAAGATATCAAAATTCATTAAATATGGCTAGCCTCTTCATATCTTTCTCTCATCGTTTTTCACTCAAATCCTCTTGAACCTCTTCCTCTACTTCTAAAACAAACATTCTCACCAAGCACAATCAAAATGAAGAAGAAATTTCTCCAAAAAATAAATATCTTTGAAGAAGAAGTATGCTTTAAAGATATTAATAAAGTAATAGATAATTGGGAAATTCCTAAAATTCCTTAGGATGAACTTTACATCCTTGTAGAATCTAAAATAACTCGTAGTTCTAATTACATAATCAAAACTGCGGAAAACAATATTCCTCTTGGCCTAGATGTTGGTGAGGAATTCCACTTATTAACCAAACAATCAATAGAAGAACATGATAGGAAATACAAATACCTACACATATGATGTGTACAAGTAGCCGTTAAACCCCTAATTAGGGAAGGTCTTAACGCTTCAATTCTCATATGTCTTAGAGATATTAGGCATAATGATTTTCAGAACTCCCTTATAGGAACAGTTGAAACAAGTTTAGGACATGGTCTTGTTTACTTCAATTATTTTCTAAACAAAATGGTGAGTCTTTTAGATAGGAATATCTTAGATTCCTTGTTCTTAAACATCTGTCTTCATGGGTTGGATATGAAAGAAGGATCAATTTTGGCTGCATTACTATTTAGAATCCAATATAGAGTCATTAACACTTGTCATTCAAGAGTTCTATTAAAAACAAATGATAGAGAAACTACACTCTTTGTCACAGATATGACCAAAGCAAATGATATAGTCCTTAAATTAATAAAATGGGATGAAATTGATTTGCCAACAACCTAGTTTATAGAAAAAACAACTTCAACTTTTCCTAGGCATACACCTCAACTCCAAGAAATAAGACAATCCGAAATAGGAAGAGTGGATATCATATTTGATAGATGAAACTCCTTTTCTTCAAGGTCAGAAGCCTCTAAACAAGATTTTTCCTCAACAAGAAGATCATTTTTTATAGCATCCTAATCAACTTTTAGAACCTCTATCCTAAAACCAACAATACTATTTGAAATCAATATTAAGGGAATAGAAACAACTTCTAACATCTCTAGAACAATTTATCAAAAAGAAGATGACGTAGATCAAAGATCTATTCAATCCCCAACTTACTCTTCGATGCATGATAATTATGTCATTAAATATACAAGTATGGAAAGCAAGACCATCCTAAAAGTCTGCTACTTTTACAGAAGAGTGCTTTTATAAAATGGTGGAATCTCTTTGATGCAACCAATGCAAGCCTAGAGCACATAAGAACTTGGTTTGCAAATAATATCAAGTTCCTCAAACCAAAAAATTCAAAAACCTCTTTGTTTCTTAATCAAAAGGTTTAAATTACGGTAGCATTAGCCGCATCTCAAACAAAGCAAAGTTTTAAGAAAAATTTGCAAACCATCCTTGCCCTATTATAAGCGGAAGAAGATGGAGAATCTTCTAAGCAACCTTCCTTGCCAAGCTTTTCAACTTCAGCAACATCTTTAGATGACATGTTTAGAAATGGAGATGATTGTGAAGGAATCAAGTTTGATGAAGATTAAAATCGAAACTGTAGTTACAGTACCAGTCATGAAATTTGAACTTTAGAAATAATAAAATTAAATGTCTATAAAAAGACTCCTCGAACATATTGTGAGACATCCTTTTCAAAATAGAAGTTTAGAGAGAGTCTAGAAAGAGATCTTTTGAAATATTTCTTTGTAAGTCTCCTTCTATTTTTGAATATATTTCTCTTTTCTATCTTTTTTCTTTGTTGGTCTTGTGCAGACTACCGCCGCTCCAACTTGTTATTTTCTTTTCTTACTTTATGAATTAAACACCTATTGGTCCTTCTCTAGTGTTTAATTTCTTCTCATTTCTCCCTTCAACTAGTCTAGTGCGGACTACCGTCGCTCCAATTTTCTGATTTTATTTATTTACTGCATATTTATCTTGTGCATATACTCCTACCCCTATTTAGGTTTTTATTGGTCTGCTTATACATATAGTATCAAAACCTGATAGGGAAGTAGGAATTTATTTATTAGTGTTAAGTTAACATTTATCTCTATAAATTTGGTATTTTGTTCATCCTTTGGAACTGTATATTCATGTTCTCTATTATCATTTTGAACCTTAAAGACATTTTACAAAAAGATGTAAAAAATATTGCATCAAAATAGATTTTCACCAAATGACAATCAGTTTTAAGTATATTTGATTTTGAAATTGAATATCTCAAAGGATCCTCCAATTCTCTCTTAGACTATCTCACTCGTGAATGTTTGCAAGGAATATAAAGAAATAGGCATGCCCCTTGAAACGCAGCTATGGCCTCTTCTAGAGGGCAGGGAGTTAGGTTGGCCCTTCCAGGTCTATCTTCAAAAAAATTGGGGTCATCAACCCCAATTAGGTCTTCAACCCGGGAACCAACACCTATTAGGTCATTCACCTAGATAAAATCTGAGTTATCTACTTAGGAAATCAATACATCCACCCAAACATCCAAACAAAAAAAGCTAATTATGCTTTCCTAATCCAAACTTTGTTAGTCCTTCAAGATTGTGGACTAACAAAACTCAAAACTAAGTCTTAGGCAAATATATGCTCAGATGAAGAAATTGATCTAGCAAAAACTATTTCCAAAATGACCACCAAACAAATAATGGTCAATGACCCTAAAGGAAAACAAATTGCAAAACCTCAATTTAAAGAAATTATCCAAATTGATATAACGATAATTTTATCTCTTAAAATCTGAAGATATTTATTTGTATAATTGGCTTGTTCTACCAAATTTTTTTATATCTTTAAAGTTTACTTGTTCCTCTAAATCTTTGGTTTTGAATGGTGAAGTTATGATAGGGTTATGCTTCTCATCTATTACATTTGAAAGTTTGAACTGGCAAGAAGGAGGTATCTTAGATTGAACCATCTCACCATCTTTTAGATGTCAGACTATTATGACATTAGTAGATCTTTGACCTATTAAGTTAGTTTCAAAAGGATAATCAATTTTGTATTGAATTATATATGTTTGAAACCATTCAAAGAAAGGGATGTTTAGTAGAACTTTTTCAAGAAAATTGTAATATTTTTCTAGAAAGTTTAATCTTTCTGAAGCCTTGTATTTTTGTAAATACCATTCCCTTTGGGGTTTTCATTCCTCAAAGTTAACATTTTTACGAACGACTTCAGATTATATATATATATATATGCATGTATGTATGTAATAATGATTTTGGAAGAGATAACTATATACTTCTAAATATTTATATAACCAACATTAGTGAAATATAAAGAAAAAATGCTCATATTTATGTTAAGATATTACTTTTCTACTAAAATTTTTATTTAAAGATCAATTCACATACTATCTATTTTATCTCTTTGGTAGGTATACCCTTGATGTTGGTCAAGTTGATGTTTAGTAATCGTCTATCAAAGGAGTTACCAGAGGAGTAGATTGCCATGTTAGAGTTTGTGACTTCGATGACCATTGAGTACACTCCACAACATGTGAGCTTTGAGGACATAGTGTTTGGGTCACTTCACTCTTTGTAGTGGTTTGCTAAATCACCTTGATACTCATCATTCTCACCAACACTCGTCGGGCAGTGAGTCTCATTTCTATTCCCTAACCCATATAGTGATGATGAGGAATACTTAAATGATGACGAGGGAGAAGGTTAGAGGTAAGGAACTACTTTACTAGGATTATATTTTCAGCTTCATTGTACCAAACTTTGATTTCATGATTAATGATATTATATTTTCTTTCATGTATGGTACATGAGGATTTATTTAATTCATGCAAAAAATATTCACATTTTTCTTAAAAAATAATATAAAAGATATTAATAATTAAAATAAATAACACAATGTATGATACATGTTTATTAATGTAACAAACGGTGTTATACTAATGGGTCTAAAAACATCTATATTGTTTTAGTTTTTTTTTTAAATATAAATAATAATTAAAATAAAATATATCACATCAATGAGTTGGGCTCTTAAGAATGTTAAAAAATAATAACTCGTTATTTGAAGAAATTTGTTTTAAATTATAATATTACATTATAAAAAATTACTTGTTTATAAAAAAATAACATGGTTATAAAAAATATTATATTATGAAAAATTACATTTTTTAAGTATATTGTAATCAAGAATGTTATTCTTGAGTATATTTAAATATATACTTGTTAAATTTTAATAATATTCATT
>JAMLFT010003415.1:0-22138 GCA_026544285.1 Pachyrhizus erosus | reverse complement strand
ATATTATTTTACTTTATATAAAAGTTTGTTTCAAAATAAAATATTATTTTGTCAAATATATTTGAATTTGTATATAACTTATATGCATAATTTTAAAAATAAATATTCATAATAAAATTTATGTTATATTTACTAATTATTAGTTTTTTTAAAAAAATATTGTCATCGTAAAGTAAAAATAACATTAATTTTTTAAAAAAGAAAGAAAATAAATTAATGTGTATTTGAATTTATAGATTATAAAGAAAAAATAATAATGGATAAAAATAAAAAATAATGTTTGTATAATAATATTATTGATGTTATTTTATTTTAACTAATAACTAAGATATTCATAAATGTTTCTCTTATGATTTTAACTTGATTTAGTTTTTTATCTAATATTTTCATTATTATATATAGAAAATAATTAAGTTATTATTTAAATATTTTAATTTTTTTATGAATTTAAACATTTTAGATAAAACTCAATTCTTAATCATATGTATAAAAAAATAATACTTATTGTCAGATACACACTCAAAATATTTTTATATAAAAAACATGAATTTTCTATATACTTTAACTGAATTTATTGTTTTATTTACTGAACTAACTTTATTTTTTTAAAATTAATTTTATTTGACCATTAATTGAGTTTAGTATATACAAACATAAATGAATAGTAATAAAAATGATATTGATTATTGAAATCATAATAATACTTGAATCATTAAAAAGATTAATAAATTGAATATAAATCGATGATTATAATTATTTTAATAAATTTAATTATGTATTTTTATGAATTTAAAAATATTTTGATAGAAAAATAATTTATAAACTGTTGTTGAATGACAAAATTTACTTTAATATCAAATGAAAATTATTCTTATTATTAAAAATGATAACTATAAATATAAATAATTATTGAATCATATTTAAATAGTTAAAATTAAAAATACAAATAATTTATAAAGTGATCATATGATTATTAATAAAATTTTTAACCTGAATCATTAATATATAATTATATAATATAGATTTAAATTTTCATTTTTTAAAATAAAAAATATAATTATATGATATAAATTTAAAATTTTAATTCTCAAAATAAGAGCGTTTGTCTTCTAAAAAATAGTTCATATTTTTATGCATTGTATATGCGGATATAATTGAATTGTGTAAGATGCATTGTAACTTATAATTAATATTTTTGATAAACTTTGTTCTCTAAATTTTATTTGTATTAGAATGATTTTGTGCGTTAACTTAAACATTCAAAATCTTTTAAAGAGAAAGATAAAGTAAATGACTTTTTCTAGTGAATGAAGAGATCATATAATTGAGTGAGATTTTGTGAGTATTTATATATTAAGTGATTTTTTTATAATTTTTAATTTAATTTAATTTAAATTTAAATTAATTATGTTAATGATAATTTATTATGAATTACTATTGATAATAGTAATAATAATAATATAATTTGATAAATATCAAAATTTTATGTAATGATTATAAAATATTAAATTTAAATAATGAGAAAATATATTAAAAATAATGTTATTTTTTATAAAAAAAAAGTTTCAAATTTTATATTGGAATTGTGCATGATTTATACTGATATATTTATATTTGATTGAAAGTAATAAATATTTTTTATAAAAATTTATATAATTTAATTATAATTTATTATTATTTGAAACTTATTACCTTATCAGTATAGCATTTATATTTTCGGTGCAATTCTATGTATAAGTTATTTGATTGAAGTGTTAAATTGAATAGATGGAGTGTTGAATCAGATTGTCACATTTTAGTTTCCTTTTTAATAGTCATAATTTAACTTAATAATATATAAATAGAAATTTATAGTTGACTTGTCGATTATATTTATATGATTGAAATTATAAAATAATAGACTTATTAATAATTTTAATTAAAACAATTATGTTAATATGTTTTAATGAGTTATTGTTTTAATTTTATAATTGAAACAATCATATATTTGAAATTAATTTATTTATTTCTAATTTTAATCATAATCAATACTTTTTGTAAAAAATATATGTAGTACTTTATAATTAAAATTATTTTAAGTATATATTATTAGTTTAATTAAGACTAAAATAATATTTTAATTTATCGTATTTTTTCATTTTAATTCTTTATATTTTATAATTATTATTTTGATTTTTTATATTTATAAATAAGCTTAATATAATTTATTTATTTATTAATAATAATGTGACATTAATTATATTATTATTTTATTACATTTTTTAACAACTCAATTTTTTATGATTTTAAGAGCTCAAAGCTGTAAAAAAAAAATGTTATACCTTAATGTTGCAACTCCTTCTCTATCTTCTTCTGCCTCTTTTTTTTCTCTCACTTCATTTGCCCCTTTTCTCATATCAACTTCAAACTCACATTGTCATTTGTTGTCCTTTGGGCCACTGCTGTCTGGCCACCATGGTTTAGGATGTCATTTCCAGTGAAGCAAATAGGTGAATTATTGTCGATGCCATTTGGGTCGATGTTAACATGTTTTACTGTAACTGATACCAACAATAAACACTTAGACGAGAGAAAAAAATAGAAAAAGATCGTGGAGAAAAAAAAAATAATTTTTTTTATGATTTTAAATCTCAAAAAATGGACAGTAAATAAAATATAATAAAAACAATATCACATCATTATTAATAAATAAAAATATTATTTTAAATCCGTTTACTATCTAAACAAGAATTTTAAAATATAAAAAATTAAAACGAAAACATATTAAATTAAAATATTATTTTAACCTTTAATTAATAATAATATCTATTTTCTTTATATTATGTCAATTTTTTGAAATGATATTAATTTATAATTTTATATAATAACTTTTAAATTGTAAATGATAATTAATATAATTTTGTTTTATAAAAGAATCATGAGAGAAATGATTAATTTAACATCTTTTCTTATTGTATACTTTAATTAATTTGGTTTTGAGTAAAAATCAAATTAATTAAACCATGTAATCTCATCATCACTCACATGTACTCTTTCGTTATCCTTGTTCACTCACACTTCCATTAGAAAGTTTTTCAACACTCGACACTCCCATTCACAACAAAGCTTCATATCGGATAAATGTACCAATTTAAGGTTGGTAGTATTATTTATCAACTAATGATGTTACTGACGGAATGACTAATTTAACAGAAAAAATGCAGTTTCGGAGATCATTGCTATTTTCA
The DNA here is from genome assembly GCA_026544285.1 of Pachyrhizus erosus. Lineage (NCBI taxonomy): Eukaryota > Viridiplantae > Streptophyta > Magnoliopsida > Fabales > Fabaceae > Pachyrhizus > Pachyrhizus erosus. The sequence goes on along the minus strand of JAMLFT010003415.1, from coordinate 18,911 downwards.
ATCTTTGGAGGACCAATTTGACAGTTTCTTAGATTACGAATTTAATGAATTACTCTTTTTATCTTATTTTAATCTAACAACAAAACAATAAAAGACTATCCGTGATATTTTTTTTTCCCTTTCCATCAACTGAAAGATAAAAGTCATCTGATTCTCGTTAGTTAGTTAGTTAGTTCCCAACTTTATTTGACATCGAAGGTTAAAACTCATCTTCTTCCTTCTCAAACGCAAATTTCTCAACAAAATTAGCACTCTGATTCACCATCCACCTGTCTGTTCCCTCCTTATCTTTCTCATCCACCGTTTCCTCATTTTCTCTCTCTCCCCTCACCAACCGCCATTACTCATTTCCCCCTCTGATTATTTTCCTCAGAAGATTGGATAACGGGAGACCCATTTGGTAAATTTTGAACCTTTGGAAAGGTTTTGGTACCTGGGTCGGTGGAAATAATGGATTCTGAGAGGAAGCTGGTGGTGTTGGGTTTCGTTTAAAAATGAGTTTTTGCTATGACATGGAAGGTTGGGTTTTGGATTTAGGTTCATTGCCTCCAACCATTGCCATCGAATGCCGATTCCAGATGCGACGGCATTCGATTCCTCCTTCGTTCAGTCCCAACCTTTCTCCGTGCTAATCACAAACTAGGCCCCATCCAATAAGCATAAATAAACAAACACAAAAGAAACAATTTGTGTTGGATTCTGTTTGCTTCAGCCACTATAATGCATTCTGGTGCTGTCTTGGCATTGCCTCCTGTAAGCAATGTGCTCAGGACTAGGGAACCTCTTGATTTTGAGGATGACTTTGTGGAAAAAGATCCAACCGGCCGGTACATAAGGGTATTTTTTGACTTGAGTCATATAAGCACCTTTATGCATTCTTCATTTATATGTTTTTGGATTCATTTGTGGTCAACTTTGGTGGTTCTACTAGATTTTAACCAATGTGTGTGAATTGTGGTGTCGTTTGTTTCATAGGGCTTAGGGTGATGGATGTGTCTTAAGTCTTAACTATACTTAGGTTGGTAGTGAAAATGTGCTAGTTGAGCTAGAGGGGTAGGCACATTTGGAATCAATGCTGCATTGGATTATCATGCTTGCGCATATGCTGGATTTCAAACGATAGGAGTTTGATATTGATTAGCCGTGTTTGTCATGTGAGACTTGTGGATTACAAATGCAAGGTATATAAGTTGAATAAATGACTCGATGTTAGAGACTGTGTATTATGTGCCAAAATACATCATCTCCTTCACTTTGAATTACGGGTGCTTTTGTCGAGCATAAGAGTGTTGTTATCATTAGAGAAAAAAGTTGTAAATTGCCTACTAGATATTTGACTATGTTTTTAGGTTATATCTAATGAATTACCTTAATTCGGCTGTGAAAGACAGATTCCCTAACTAAGTTCCATTTTTACTTTATAAACCAGGTGTGTTAGTGATTACATTTTTAAGGCAGAAGAGTAAAACTTTTCTCATGCTTCAGATTCAATGCTACATATAATCCTCCATATGAAAAATTTCCTTCTTGTAAAGCAGTTAGGGGCACTGATTACAATATGCCCACATCGTCCAAGGGGCTTTGTTTACTTCTTTTCAAGGATTCCATGATTCACTTGTTTTTTATATTTGTTATTAATTTGACTTTTTTCCTCTTTTTTTTGTCTCAGTACAATGAAATCTTAGGCAGGGGTGCCTTCAAAACCGTGTAAGATTCTGATGCCTAATCTGTTTTTCTTTTCTATTTTTTAAATTTCTTTTTTGTCACTATCTCTCTTTTGTTATAATTTCTTCCTAGTCTCTAGTTTGATTTGATTCAGAATTTTACTTGCCAAGAATTATTTCTTCAAGAAATTTAGTCTTAAATAACATTTAGGAGAGTTTTGGCAGCTTTTACTTGTTAAAGAATGCTATTTAATCTTGTTCTGTTTTGCAGTTATAGGGGCTTTGATGAAGTTGATGGAATAGAAATTGCTTGGAACCAAGTTAAGATTGATGGCCTCTTGCATTCAGCAGATGATCTTGCAAAATTGTATTCTGAAGTTAATCTATTGAAGTCTTTGAAACATGAAAATATCATTAAGTTCTATGATTCTTGGATTGATGATAAGCAGAAAACTGTTAACATGATTACTGAACTTTTCACATCAGGAAATTTAAGGCAGTAGGTTCTCATGATTTCCCCCCGCTTTTCTTTATGTTATTTGGTTGTAATGTGCACATATGAAATTGTTGTACACCTTTGGCTGACAGGTATCGCAAGAAGCATAAATATGTTGAAGTGAAAGCTATAAAAGGTTGGGCCAGGCAGATTCTTCATGGCTTAGTATATCTTCACAGTCACAGGCCACCCATTATTCATAGAGACTTGAAATGTGACAACATCTTTGTGAATGGAAATCAAGGTGAAGTTAAGATAGGGGACCTTGGTTTGGCAATTGTCATGCAACAACCAACTGCCCGGAGTGTTATTGGTAACATATTACTTTCCTTAAAAGTGATGTTTCTATCGTACTGGTCCCATATGGCACTGGAACATGCTTATGTTTGTCATTTGCTTCATTTCTCTATTTTAAAAGGGACTCCTGAGTTTATGGCTCCAGAACTATATGAAGAGTCATACACTGAACTTGTTGACGTCTATTCTTTTGGGATGTGTATATTGGAGATGATTACTCTTGAGTATCCCTATAGTGAATGCAAAAATCCAGCTCAAATCTTTAAGAAAGTTACCTCAGTGAGTAAATCAACTATTGGTATATCCTTATCAATTATGATTGCATGATCATAATACAAACAATTTAACCCATATCTACACTATATTGTGATGCATGTCATTGCAGGGCATCAAACCTGCTTCCCTTAATAAGGTGAGTGATCCCCAAATCAAGGAGTTTATTGAGAAATGTCTGGTTCCAGCATCTCAGAGATTGTCAGCAGAGGAGCTTCTTTTAGACCCATTTCTACACGTTGAGAATCCAAAGGATCCTGTCCTTTATCCTTTACAACTGCCTAGCAGAACACTGAGAGCATATTCATTCAAGTCTGGTTCTCAATCTACGGACATGGATGCTGACTACAAACCGTTTTCTATGAGCATCTTTTCTGAAAGCAATCAGGAAAGCCCACATTGTCCTGTTTTTGAAGTGCAGAGAACAAATAAGAACAACGAGTTTAGGTTGAAAGGGACTAAAAATGATGATAATTCAATATCATTGACCTTGCGTATTGCTGATACATGTGGTGAGTATTTGGGCTTTCCTTGGTCTTTGCCTTTTGCTATTTTTGTTTTGAGGTGAGCAAGGGAGTAGAGAACATCTGAATAGTTTTTGACATGTTTTCCTGTGCCTTGGAATTTGATACTTGAATGGTGTTTGTTGTGTTACTAGCAGGTCGAGTGAGGAATATACATTTTCTCTTTTACCTAGACACAGATACCGCAGTCTCTGTGGCCACAGAGATGGTTGAACATTTGGAGCTGGCAGATCATGTAGATTTCATAGCTGAGCTTATTGATTACTTGATAATGAAACTTCTTCCTTGGTGGAAGCCGTTGCCTGATAATTGCTCATATGGAGAATTGAGTCCTCATAGTACAAATATAGATGGCCAAATCTTTATGGCATGGCCATGGGGTTCTGTTCTAAGCAGTATTCCCTCTGAATTGCCTATTGATCAGGATGGCTTCTCTGGGTCTGATACAACCCCCAAAGAAGATTTTGTGGTGCCTGAGAAGAGCAGTGCTTCCAAAAATGCTAATAATGTTACTTTTGAGGGTGATTATAATTCTTCTCCTAATCTGGTTAAATTGGAAGATCGATATTCACAGGGTTCTAGAGCTTCTGAGATGGTTGTTGAGTATACTTCTAAGAAAAATGACAATTGTCATGAATCCAATGCTGATGTAAGTTCTAAAGGCTTAAGTAGTTCCATATCTGAACTTGAGATTGGGGATGCATATTTTCAGGACTGGAAATTGCAACCAGCAGATTATTGTGCTGGGGAAGGAGTTGTTATAAATGAATTCTCAAAGAACTCGGGGTCAGTTCTTGGAACATCTACTAATGTTGATAGACCGACAAGTAGCTGTTCTTATATGTCATCAGAAGAGGACATTGATCTTGAGCTGAAGTTCGAACTTGATGTAATTGAGGCACACTATCAGCATTGGATTGATGAACTTAATAAAATGAAGTTGGAGGCATTGGAATCCACCACAAGGAGATGGTTGGCCAAGAAGAAATTGGCTGCTCAGTGATTTTGAGCTTGTTGATTGACCCCTTTTTGCCCTTGTCGAAATTGTTTCATTATAAAGTTTGTGATCTTAATAGCAATTTGTATATTGGATGAGGTTCTTTCTAGTGGAAGCGAGTGTCCTTGCCCTCAACCTACTTTTTTCATGCTCTGGAGATACTTCTCACTCTCTTTAGCATAGCATAATGTAGGAGAATGTGTCTTAAGAAAATTTTGTAGTTCTAGAAGACACATTCTGATGGAGACCCTTTACTATTTTAGCATGTTGTTAATCATTACAGCTTTGCACACCCCGATTGTTGCAGATCATTGAACTTCTTCCCTCCCCATAATCACATTAAGTACTTTATTTTCTGTGTAAAAGAAAACCAATATTTCTTCAAAACTCCAGTTAATCAAATTCAGTGATAATTTGAATCTGAATCTCTTGATCACATTTAAGTATTTAACTAAAAAACATAAAATATTGAAATTAAAAAAGAAAAAAAAACTCCTGATTTTTAAAATCCTGGTGTGGGAATTGTGATTCATCTTTAGTCTTAAAGGAAAGTAGTAGATGAAGGTGTAATTAAGGAAAGTATGTATATGATTACCATTTCAGATTATGAAAAGTGAAAATTCTACTAAATAGTTAACCTAAGTGGAAGAAGTAGTTTGTGGTGATTGAGACTTGAAATGTGCATTATTACGATCTAGACTTGCATAAGGCAAGAAAAAGAAAATAAAATTTGTAAAAACTGTAAGGATTTTATTTATATATATATATATATTCACTAATGTATTAATGAAACCATGTGAACTACAATGAAGGCATAATCTTTTTCGTTATCTGTCCCCTCACTCATTGGTGAAGCGAGATTTAATGCTAAGTATTTGCACTTAACACGCCCGAAAGTTAAGGACTTATCCATTAAGAAGATTAACAACCCCAAAACGAATATAATTAGAAAAAATACATATGGCATTATTTAGAATTTATATATTCTAAAATCTCCCCGCACATATAAAGGGTCAATTTAGTTAGGATTTGTTACCATAACTCAACCCCTCCCCCCTTTCTCTCTCATTGACACCCACTCCCACAGCTACGATTATATTATAAAGGAGAAAATGTCTTTCCATACTTTGGATTAATTGTGATCAATATTTTTGTATTTTCATATTAATAAATTTAATCTTTATATAAAAAAATGAATTTAATTCTTCTTTTTAACAATTCATCATGTTTTTTAAAATTAGAAGAGATTAAATTCATTACTATAAAAATATTGGACAAAGGTATCTCACTTATTCTAAAAATAGAAGAAATAAAAATACATTTTGTCATATCATAAAAGCATAAATATGACTTTTTCATTAAAAATATGGTCATAATTTTGTTCTTTTAATTTTTTTTTATTTTAATCTTTTAAAATTTTTATTTTATTTTTGTCTCATGTTGTCAAATAATTTTTTAATTTTAATCTTGTTGTTTTAAATAGTGACAAAAAAGACTAAAATAAAAAAATGATAATCTTTAAAAAATTAAAATAAAATAATTCTAAAGTATCCAAACCAAAAAGACAACTAATGCATAAACCAACAAACATACACATCAACAACCAATAAGGCAAAGGTAGGTTTTACTTTAATGTAAAGGATGATGAATGCGAGAACACATTAAAATAAGACTCCATAATCTATTGGTGACAATGTCAGTGGAATCTTCCTCTCTATCGATTCTAGTTTTACATATGTTGTATGTGTTTCTCTTGTACCAATGCTAAAAGGAATACCTAGCTTTCCGAGCATTATAATATATTTGTTAAAGAATTGCATCACTTTCTTACCAATCTATTGTACTACTTTTCTCATCGTGTCATAATCAATCCCTTTTATTTAAACAATATTCTAAATGATCAAACTCTTTTAGAATCTGCGTTACTCAATCACCCTCTTAGATATATTCTTTTCTTCAAATTATTTCTGTGTGATTAACGTCAGATAGTTTGGTTAGGTACGTATCTTGCGCTTCAATCAGCCTTATAGACACTGCTTGATACCCATTTGACATATCATAACCATTATTATCACATTTCTGACATGATAAGATAGGCTTCTAGTGTTTGGTTTGGTCACTTTTCTATAATTGAGTCTTTGACCAACCTTTCCTTTTACACTTTTATTTACGAGTAGGAGGAAAAGTGGCTGTGCCAGGCAAATTCATCAATGGCGGAGTTTATGGGATCACGGGCATACTGCTGCTTTAAGTGCCAGAACCTTGTTGCTTTCCATGATGATATTGTTTCCAAAGATTTCCAGGTGAACTCTTCTCTTGCATTTTTGGCATTTTCTCCTTCTTTATGCTAGATTTCTAGATTCAAGTTGATCATCCATTTGAACCTATCAGAATAGAATCCGTTGGTGCTAAATTTCGACTAATTATCCGTCTGAAATGGCAATTACCAACGAGATGATTCCCTCGAGGCACCAACAGGATCATAGAAAAAAAAAAAAGTAAGACTTCTGATAACTTGCTAAGCTAAAGATTAAGATTCATATACCCAATATTAATCATGTCAAAAACCTTTCAAACATGGCCTGAAATTAATCTGATCTAGAGTGAATCACTTCAAATTATATCGTAGTTTTCCTTCAAACTCGCGTATACCATGGCTATACGTGCATAGTTTACAGTTTTTATTTTTCTATTGTTTGTATGAATTAATTTGGTGCAAAAATTGGACAAAAAGGCGGATGATGAAGATGTTTCAAGTTCCTTTTTAACCAAGGATCTCAAGAGTTATGTGTAACAGGCAAGCAATGGCAGAGCTTTTTTATTCTCTCACGCAATGAACATTATTTTGGGTCCTAAAGAGGATAGGCAGCTTATCACTGGTCTTCACACAGTGGCTGATGTGTTTTGCTCTGATTGTGGAGAGGAACTTGGTTGGAAATATATTAAAGCTTACGAGGAAGCACAAAAGTACAAAGAAGGCAAATGCGTACTAGAGAAGTTCAAGATAGTCAAGGGCAATGGATAGTAAATAGATTTTACTAGTTTAGATCCAAGCCATCTGATCCCAATTGTTTATAGGTTGGTTGTGAATTTCTTGCAAAGGTCGGGGGGAAGAAATTGAATTTGTTCAAATTTCAAAACATTCTTTTAGAAGTTACTCTAAATTTTTTCTAAAGAAAAAAGTTGTTACATGATTTCTCCCCTAATGTGAAAGTTAAATTGTCCTTTTTCATGTTGTACAAAAGATTCTTTTCTAGACAATTACAAAGTTCACCTATTAGGCTTGGTACATAAAGCTTGGCAACTAGCAGAAACCTCTTGTTTTTGCATTTTATCATCCAAAATGACACAAAACTTTGACGCAACTTAGTATGTGTTTTTAGTGTGTTCTTTAATTATAATTGAAATTTAACTTGGGTAATTTATGTTATATTTAAAGGATTTATTATTTAAATTATCAAGGTGAAACTGTAATTATGATTGAAGAGCAATATTTAAAAATAATATGGAATTATATGTAAGTTTTATCCATTAAGAATTTATAGAACTAGTTTGGAATTCTATTTATAATTTTTTAAAATTTACTTTAATAAATTTTACAATTAAGTTTATGAATAAATTCTTAATAAATAAAAGCTTATTATTAATAAAAACTTTTGCACAAATACTATTGAATAAGTACTTGATTAATCTGTCTACCTGAACATGTAGGTAGGCAGCACAAACTTTTCTTTGCTAGAATCGTTCATGTAAAATTGAAATTTGAACATTGTAGCTCTCAAATAAGATAGATCCCCACATACAGATATTGTTGTGCCCCCACATTGATAACAGGATGTACTGTCTGAAATATGTGATATTTGTACTCCATTCTGTCATAAAATAAATTGATTTTTTATCCTTTAAAGGACAAAGTAAATTGAATATGCTTGACAATAATACGCTGTTTCAGATTCTCCTAATTTAAGCAATATTAACTCATTTTTGGTGTAGCAACACAAGTAGTGTAATTATGGTTGAGTAGAGTAGCTTAACTCATTTTTGGTGCGTCATATCATATCATATAATGAGTATATGAGATTTAAGAATTTTAACAAGTTTTCTCTCTAATGGTTTAATTCTTAAAAACTTAATGAAATATACAAATATTTTTGTATAAGTACTGCCATTTGCCACATTAATTACACCAATAATCCAATAGTGAATTTGCATAAAAACTGATTCTTAAGTTTAAGAATTTCATAAACAACTTGCAATTGCTCTTAGATGCTTACAGAAAGATGGCGTTTATTTACACTGACAAATTGCTGTCTATTGAAGCTTTTGCATGACAAATCAATACTTGAATAAGACTGAAGTGGTCGGAGTCAGTTCTTTCAACTGTTCACTTCAGACTGGTATTCAATTGTGGGGTATGCTGTATGTATAACTTCTGCAGCATTTATTTGAAGCAAACACGCAAAACAAGATAATACAAGGAAAAAAATTAAAGCAAAGAAAAACATTTGATTAGTATTTCTATAATCATCTTCATCTTCAGTATGATTACTGACTGAATCACTAATTTAGTCCTCGCAATTGAAGTATAATGTTTTTTTAGTCTCTAAAATTATTAAAATACTCTCTAATATTTTAAAGTGTTAATCAAAGTAGCCATTCCGCTATTCTCAGTTAATTAACAATGTACAAGACTTTGAGGTCACAAGTGTCACAGTGACTTTTATGTGCCAGAGGTTAAAATGATACTTGAAATCCATGACTTCTGAGTGTGTTTGGATTAATATTCGGAAGCCTCTGAAGGGAAGCACATTCCAAAGCAACTCTCCCTTGTATCATTGAAGTTAATGTGTGTTACCTTGTAGGCAAGTCATAAGTGTTCCCCCAAACACAGCCTTCCATGTAGACATAAGCTAAAATAAGAGCAGAGATACAATTCATCCACTTTTCTCCATTCAGTAACTTTCAGTTCTTTCCCTTATTTCTTCATTTTCATTTCTCTACAATTTAAGAGCAACCAAGGTTTTTGCAAATGTGAATGAAGACATTGAGGTGCTTATTTTCCTTTTCCCTCGCCAAATCCTCAAAGCTTAGTAATTCAGATTTATTGCCCACAATGGCCATATATATTCGAATTGTATTGTCCTAGAAGTGATAGTAAGCTTGGTAATTCCAATCTGATTTTATATGCCATGGTCACAGTTAGAACAAGTTTTAGCTTTTAAGAATTAGGATTATAATGAATATGACAAATCCAATATCTGAAAATGTTACATTATTGTTAGTTATTTGTGTGACAATATGACTTTTTAGTGGGAGAATTTCCTAATAAAAGAGAGTTGTAGCTTTTTGTGCAGGCAGTGTCCCTGGTTTGGTACTTTATGCAACAGTGAAGTTCTTATTCTAATTATCTTCACTAGGCCTTTGAGTTGGAGAATACTACTAATAAGTTTATGAACTACCAAATCTGGATGTGTGACATGAAATTGTTTGGAAGAATTTTAAAGAGTTGTGTGAAATATTATTGAACAAAATTGAACACTTAGAATATCAATCTACTATATCGGTCTAGTGGTAGATTTGAGATAGATGCTCAAGAACTTAAATTTGATCAAATTAAAAGAATGACCATTAGTATCAATCACAACAACCGTGTATTTATTAAATTTAGTTTTTTTTTATCAGATAGTTTAAGACACCCTTATGTATAAAACAAAACAAAAATAAGAAGTAATTTGGATTTAATACCAGAATCTTGAAATACTACTTGTTAGGCTTGACTTAACGTTTACCAACAGAGGCATCAATTACCTATCCTCCCTGTATTAGGTGGATCAACCTGTTTTGGAGCGAATGGAAATGAAGACGCTTGTCTAGAACGGATGTAAAAGCCATAGTAATGAAGATGCAGAAGTGTAGGGGAAAAGAAAGAAGACGAATAATATATTAAAAAAGGGGATGGGTCAATTGTACTTCAACTTTTGTTTAAAATTATTTTAACATTTTAATAACTCTATAGAATACACTATTTAGAACACGTATTTTGCCTCATCAATAAATGATAGTATAAAAAAGAGGAAGAAAATGATTAATACCTCTATGATGATCTCCATCTTCAATAATATAGCAAGTCAATTCAATGGCATACACAACTGAAATCGCATACTTTGAATATTCAATTTTCCGATCCTCATCAAATTAATGTTGAACTAAAATACTGAGCCCTGTCACACACCAAGTTTCCAATAATTCAAAACTATAATTAATGTTGAACTATAATTTCAACATTCCTCCAACTGTTTTTACACAAACTATCTTTCCATTGATCCACTTATCACACTGGTTCAGTTATTCTTCTCTAGATTCACCTCTCCTTTACTATATAATTTATTTATTTATTTTGCTACTTTTCTGCGTAATAAGCAGCTTGGTTGTGCACAGAGACCTTTCATGCTGATGAAAAGTTCAAAGTTTGAGGGTTCTTCTTGAGAAACTCCACCTTAGACTTTGATCATTAAGTCATTAATTATTACATGTATGAAACATGAACATTATAATGTGAACCCAAACCATATAGCCAACTCAATTTGTTGAAGTTTTTAACAAGACATCAAACGTGTTGATGTTTGAAAATACTATTAATTATGCCAGCATACATAAACATATCCTTAATAGTTTTCGGAAGTTGTATAATTTTAGTGAATAGTCTAAAGCTGATCCAACGGACAGGAACTTCGTTCAGCAAATAAAGCTCAGAAACATATCCCTTCCTCCCTGCTGTAATGCCTTGTCTACCATATATCTTAGTTTATGCTGTATGTTTTAAATATCTATTGTAATTTTTTAATCAATAATCAGTGTTTTGATTCTGTTGGGCACGTTCTTACTGTTATTGCATGAATAATGTTATATTACTAATTCCTATGTTTTTTAAATTTTAGTTTTAGTTTTTATTCTTAAAATTTTGACTTTGAATCTCTATAATTTCAAAAGTCTTAAAAATTAATATTTAGTTAGGATTGTATTTTATTTTGAAATTATGAAGATGTAAAACAAAACCTTTAAAATATAAAAATCAAAATTAAGATTAAAAAATCATAAAAACTAAAAATATATTAATTTGTATTAAAGTTTCATTTACTCTTCTTCCACTCTTCTTTACACAAACTATCTCTAGTTTTGATTCACTTTCCACACTGCTTCACTCATTCTTCTCTCCATCACTTTCATGTATTTATTTTTTACTCTTGCCACTTTTCTGCCTCATAAGCTGGTTGGTTATACCTGCACACATACGTTTTATACTGATGAAAAATCCCAAGTCTAAGGGGTTCCTCTTTAGAAAGTCCACCTCAGGCTTTGATCCTTGAGTCACTATTCCCGTATAAAAAATATTATAATACTAACCTAAACCGGAGAGCTAACTCAATCCGTTGAAGTTCTTAACGATACACCAAACATGTTGATGTTTTAATATACTTTTAATTATGCCAACATACATGAACATGTTCCTAATAGTTTTCCAAAGTTGTATAATAATATTGAAAAGTTTAAAGCTGTTCCAACAGAAAAGAAGTACGTTCAGCTAATAGAGCTCAGCTTTTGCTAGGATTGCAATATTTATCTATTGCTTTTGCAGAAGAGTGAATTAATTTTAATAGATTTAACTGACCAAGTTCTTCTCAATTGAGTCAAGAAAGCCCACATTTGTCTGGGTTTCAGAAACATATCTTGCCTCTTTGCTGTAATGGCTGTCTACTTAGTTTATGTTGTATGTTTTAAATATCTATTGTATATTTTCAATCAAATCAGTGTTTTCATTTTTTTTGGCACTCTCTTACTATTATTATACCAGTGAAATTATATCTTTTATAAATCCTTTTAATAATTTATAAATAAAAAAACAAATACATTTAATGTTTTTGAAGTATAAAAAACATTATATTTAACAAGTAAGAAAATTTAGAAGTATTAATCCTGACATGTTTAATTAAATTAAGGGTTGAATTCCTGGTTTTGAGATTTTTCTGTATTAAATGGCACTCTTGGTTGTCCATGATTCCGTTGCATTGAAATTACAGACATTGTACCCTGTTTATAAGTTGAGGAATAGTAGCAGTAAATTGGAATTTATTATTTGTTCAGATACACTCTTTATTTTTATTAGAACAATGTTATATTCTTCTACTAATCCTTCTACAAATCTCTTCTATTTAATAAATAAACTATTAAATGAAAAATAATATATTTAATATTTTAAAAATATAAAACATGTTTAATATTTATCATACAAAGGAAATAGCATAATATTATATGAAATTTAGAACTATTTTTTAGTATCTTATTAACTCTTATTCGGAATTGGTTAAAAAATCACTAAATAAAAAGTTTGAGTAAATTATATAAATAATTTTATTTGTTAGTGTAATATATAAAGAAGTGTGTAATATTTTTAAATATTAAATAGATTTAGTATAATATATAATAGAATGTCAATATAATATTTTTAAATATAAAAAAGATTAATGTAGAAATAAAAAAATGGTATTATATAATTACAAAATATTTGAAAAATATGACTGTAATTTGTTAAAAAATATTTTAGTGTTAGACTTGCATTGAAAACTAAAAAGGAATTATTATTATGCTTTTCAATATTAATTTTATATTTTTTTATTGCTTTAATTAATGTTCTTTAACATTTTATATTTTTTTAATTATTATCTCCATTTATCTATCTTTTTTAGATTTTGATATAAAAATTATGAAATATAATTATTATTCTTATTTTATCTATTTTATAAATTTTTTCTATGTCATTTATTATTTTCTTTATTACTTGCTCCTTTTGTTCTAACAAGTCTGAAATTTTAATATTAAATTTTTTTTCATATTAACTTATTGTTTTAATTTTTAATGAGATATTAAGATTTCTATTCTACTTTTTTCTTAAATATATTACATCAATCTAATAATTATTTTTATTATTGTGTCTATAAATTTTTTAGTTACCAACATTAATCATCAAATAGTTATAAGTAATGCCTTATGAAAAGCAAGGATATTTGATAGTTATAAATAATGCATTTATGGAGTATAAGGATATTTTAATAAAAAAAAATATAAATAATTTATCTATTATTATTCTTAATTTATATGAAAAAATCTTAAATACTAGTCATTTTAAAACAGAGTTAGTATTATTTTGTATTCTTTCTTTAATTTCATAGAAAATGTATAAAATAATTTAAAATAGGTGGAAGAAATGATATAGCTAATAAAATAATGATTAATGTTACCTTAAATTTTAAAATAGTTAATAAAAATAAAAATTGACACTAAAAAGGAAATAAAGATAACTAGAATTTGTTGAGATTCACAAAATTATGTATGAAACTCCTTAAATAGAAAGTAAAATTTACGTAATTTTACCAACAAGGTCTAAATAAGTTGATAAATAATTAGGTTATTTAAGTATGTTGTCAAGAATTCAATTCCTAACCTGTAAAGTTTGGTATTATGAGTATTATAATTTTCACTTAACATGTACTTATGTTTACAACCACATTAGAGTACATCAAATATATTTATATTGAGATCTTTAAAAATAATTGCATTGAGTAGTATCATTATGGACATCAACTTAACATAACAATTTAACATTGAATTGGACCATACACATATAATGTCTCATCATGTATAAACTCGCATAATTCTTGACAAGCACTAATTAATAAGAATTTAGTTACAAAGTATATCTATGGGGTTCACCTACATCTATCCTAGGAAAACTAGAAAGACATGGAGAAAAACAAAACAAAAGAGAAAATGATAAAGATAAAGAATGCTAGCTGCATTGAAGCTCCAAAAAATTATTTTTCTAAGGCTTGAATCATTAATGAAGATGGAGAAAGGTAAAGATTAAGGTTGACTTATTCAAGGATGAGACACTAATGCCTTATTTTACTTTATAAAGTTTTAAGTGTCATTTCTAGTGTTTTTCACACAATCTCAATATCCAACATTGTTGTCTCTAGTGCTTTCAATGATTTTTTTTTTTTTGAGTTATCCTATTGTTTTTTTAGAGTTTCAACTTTTGAGACACTAAGATGATGTAATAGTTCAATTTTTCTCACAATTTTTTGGTGTTTCATGTTTGAGATGCTAGTCCAAACATTTAGGATGTTGTTGGACATCTAAGATGATGGATCCATTATAGTATTTGAGATGTTGGAACATTGTAACATGTTAATCATTTTCCAGCATTCTTAACAATTATAGACTCCAAAATCTTGTTTTCTTGTATGATTAAAATTCAAAAAAAGATTAAAAACCATTGGTTCCAAAATGAAAACAATTTATTACTATTATTATGCAAAAATTAACAAAACTACTTAAAATTCAATATTTACAAAGATTTAAGTACAAAACTCAAATTCTGTTGAAGTTTGTCTATTTTCTTAATTAAGATTTAAATGTTTATTTTACTTATTTTTATTTTTCTTATCAAAATCATGCACACAAATTCAACAAATACATTGTATATCTAAAAAGTAATCTATTTTCGATAGATGAGCAATAGTATAATAAAATAATCCTTTCATGATTAGTTCAGGCATTTAATAAAGGTTCAAAGCAATTTTGTTGCCTTAATGCTCCAAGTCTCAAAAAGTTACTTTTAAAAATCTTATAAATAAAAGTTATTTATGAAAAAAAAATGAGAGAATTGTTTAACATTTAAGAACCTTTTGAATAGCATTATTCATTATTCTATTTATTCTTTGTGTTTCCAAAGTTTTAGTTATACGCTCATTATGTAGTTAAGAGAATATCCTAGCTATATATAATTATTCATCATTGTACATCTTTAGGATAACATTGAAATTTCTCTTTTGTTATTTTGTAAACACCCAAGGATATGAGTGAACTTGAATAAAGTTATAGTTGAGTTCTGGAACTAATGAAGTTTGTTTTATTTTGTTTTTTGGGGGCTGAAGATAATAGTTGTATTATCAAATTATGTATAGTAAAAATTCTTGATTTTTTGTGTTAGAGACTTAACATAGATCTCAAGTGATTAAAAAGTGAATTAGGATAAATCCGCTAGAATTCTTTTAAGCTTACTTCTCTTACCTATTATATTCATCTAACATTAGGATATCATCTAAAAATGCAACTCTCAATGTGACTACATCTCTTTTTGTATTTTCATGCTCCTAATAATATACTTAATTTTTTTTATTTCACAATTGTTTTAAAACTTAATAGTTTTAATCAATATCTTTAAAATCGGATCAATCAATAAATTAATGAAAGCATTGTTCATAGTTGAATTAAGACTACAAAAAACAGCTATTGACATTTCCGAATAGTTATGAAAATCGATTTGCAATGCATGGTCTGGTTTTTTGGCCAATTTTCTTATCAAGAATGTCATTGGGTTGACATGGTTGGTCAATGTCCTGGCTAGTTCAATGATTAAACTAAACATTCACATCTAATTTTAATAACACAAATTTTAATTAATTTTTAAACATTTTTTTAATTTTTAAACAATATTATGACATAAACATGACAAATTATTCAAATTAATAGTAAAAAATTTATTTAAATTAACAAAAGAAAAATTAAAAAGTGTGATAAAATAAGTAATATAATTAATATACAACAAAATACGCAATATAATTAACACAATCAATAAGAGAAAAATTATTTAATCAAATATAGTATATATACCATCTGCCTTTATGTTTTTACCTAATTTGTCTTTTGGTTTTATGCTAAATAATATTATATTCAGTAAAAATGTTTAATGAATAATTTTTATTAAAAATAAAATAAGAAACTAATTTTTAGAATATACCTTGAGGAATAATAAAGATTTTGTGATTGTTACATAAAAGAAACAAATATCAGTAATAGTATACAATAAAAGAACATATTATTTTTTAACATTTAAAGCTACTAATATAAGTAAATAGGTAAATATAGTTTCAGATAAATACCTAATATATAACTAAAATTACTAAAATCAGAGTCCAAAATTGAAAAAAAAATAGAGAAAGTAAAGATTTGAGATAGATGAAGTGAAATGAGAGGAAGTGTTGGAAAAGTTATAATGTCAACTATTTATAAAATTAATAATTATTATCAACAGTAATTTTAGTGGCAGAGCTTAAAAATATTGGGAGGTTCAAAATAAAATTTGAATTAAAAGAACTATTCACAAATTACTTGATATTTTAGAATTTTATTTAAATTCCCTGGCTTTTCTCTAATTTTTATAAATAAATAAAAATAAATTCTTAAAATAAATTATGATACAATAATTTTTCACCAATTTTTTTTATGTAAATATCATTTACCATCGAATCAAAAACAAACAAAAAATAAAATTTCTAAAAGGAAGCTTGTGCCTTGTAGTAATGATAAAAATGATGACAAGATATAACATGTATTCACATAATAATTTCAAAAATTAAAGGAAAAAGAAAGAAAGAAACATACACCTAATTATTGTTTTCATAACGAGACTAACCACGTCATACTGCTTTGCACAAAAAACTTTTTATGTGAAAAGTCAAGAATTAAGGATAAAAATAAAAAAGAATTCACATTTATCTTTCTTGTATGAGTTTCTCTCTTGTGTGACTCTTAGTATTTATTTTTTTACAGAAAAAGGAGTTGATAAAGCTTCTCATTAAGTTTGTTAAGATAAAATGTGTTATAAAAGTTTCATTGTTTAAAAATTTGATTTAAAACATTTTACACACGAACATTTATATAGGAAATGTATTTTGTAAAAGACTTTTATGCTATTAAAATGAGAGAAATAAATATTAATTAATAAATTTTATCTTGAATGATTATTATTAATATAAATAAATTTATTTTATTTAAAAAATAATTATTTTTTTAAGTAGTCACATAACATTAATTTTTTATAATCATTATATAATTATACGACTCATATTTACTTCATTCACTCTTAAATAAAAAATATTTTTTCATTTGATATATATGTACTTTTAAAAATGTTTTTAAGAGTTCACAACCTTACATAGAAACTTCGTCACTTAATAATTAATCAATGATAACTCATTAAAAACATTTGAACGTGCTAGAAACTAATTTGAGTTATATTATTTTAACTAGTGATTTTATATTCAAATTTTGTAAATACAGTTACATTTCATATTTAATTTTTTTTATTATACATAATAATTTTATTTAATTAACTCAAATAAGATTATTTCTAATAAAAGAAAATGTGAAATTTTAAACTAAAATAATGTATATTAAAAATAAAATATCAAATTATTGATAACTAAATATGTAATAAATTGTTATCGTTATTTTTTTTATTTTAAATCTACCGACAACTTATATGTGCTACATTTTTTTTTCTCCGAAAAAAAAAATATGTGCCACATATTTGGTAAAGTTGACACTTTTTACTCTTATAAAATGGTGTGATAGTTACCATTTAACAACGATAAAAAGAAAATGCAATTATCACCAACGGAACTTTGTCCCTAGTTAAAAACTTATTTTAATTGTGAAAAAGTTGTAGGTTCTAACATCAATTAAATTAATTATAGCCATTCATTTCTCATCTTGTTTTGTTTTTATACGTTAGTAAGAAGAATATTAATATACTTAAAAGTTTTTTTCCATAAATAATTTTTGTTGGAGACAATGATAAATATCATAGTTGGCATTAAACATAAATATCCTCCCAATACACTTTCAAATGTCTAATTAACAAGACGCATTATTTTAAAATGAAATTCAAGTGAGTATCATTATGCATGTGAACTGTATTTAATTCCTGTTAAATCAATCTCACGTGATTGTGGCTCGATAATAAGGTATGTTAAAGTTATATGTAAAAGAATATCTTAATGATGTTTTTCTATTATTAATAACGATTACGATAAAGATAAAAGCTAAAGCAAAACCCTTTATTTTGATTTGAACTTTGACTTTTCACGCATTACGCCAAGTTGGCATTAACTAAGGATCAAATCAGAAGCATTATTCTCATGCTTGAATTCAAGAGTACATGTCCTTCAGTTTGGATCATCGTATTCGATACTTGCGTCTTCGTCAATCATTCAGTAAACATGAATAAATTCTGAAGTAGCCAATAACAACTTGAGCAATATTTTCTGTCAAAAAAAAAAAAAAAAGAAACTTTAGCAATATTTAAAAAGACCCAACATTTCTACCATTTTTGTTTTCTTATGTGGAAATAAAATACCATCTCAATCATCAATGACAATATCATTTGAAGAAACTTGTTAATTTCCTTAATTGTCTTTCTTACATCTCTAAAAACGATTTTTTTTTCTAATTAGGTATTCGTTATGCATTTTTTAAATTTAAAATCAACTGAGCTAGGCATAATTGATTGATAATCGAATGCTTGAATATATTAATTAGAGTTTAATTTCTGATCATATATATAAAAAAAATGTTATTAAAATAAAATCTACTCCACGATCAATTCATTTAGCAATTTGCATAACAACTAAAAAATGTGCCTTTCTAGTTGATAGAGTTGTGAAGCACGTAAAGAGCGCATTGAATCACGTTGTCAAATAAAAAAAATGTAAAGGAAAAAATATAAAATATAAAAGAAAGAAACCAAGGTAAAAAAA
>JAMLFT010003414.1:2986-22141 GCA_026544285.1 Pachyrhizus erosus | reverse complement strand
ACTATATAGTTTTGTATTAATTTTTATATAATTTATATGAAATTATTATTTTGAAAAATGAATATAAAAACTTTTGTATATATGTACAATTCGACTAAATTGTTGGATTTTAAGTAATTTTTATTTATTTTTATGAAAAAGTAAATTAACTTATATTTAAAAGTTTTAAATTAATTGCTCAAAATAGACAAACTTTTTATATTTTAATAAAATATTTAATTATTGTGTAAACTTAAATAAAAAATTAATCAAACCCAATCTTATTTCTCATGACTTTATTAAGTTCTCCATCATTATGATGATTTTTATGAGGAAGGTGAGTTTGATAAATAAACTTATATAATAGAATGTTTACATCAAATAATTAACAAAGTAATTATAATATATATCTAATGTAATGTGCCAAACGAGACATAAATATATAATAATTTGTAGTTTCATCCACCTTCTTGACTAGAATATTTTATAAAACAAAGTCTCTTATCAAGAAATACAAAGATACTTATGCTCATGTAAAATTTAAAATTAAATAACCATATGATTCATATTACACTAGAAAATGACATAATTATTAACCAAATACTCTTTTATTTTTATAATCAAAATTTATTAATTTCTACATAAAGTATTCAAACTCATACAACCGTGCATCAAATCATGTTAAATGTAATGGGAAATGCAATCCAATGGACTAACATGTTATGGTCAAATGTATCCATGAGAGGAAATTGAAGATTACCTATTGCTAGACCAATCAAAATGTGTGTTTTGTCATTCTAGGAATCCAAAATGAGTATTAATACTATACTCATATTGATGAACAATTCTTATAATTGTGAAGTTGGTTCCTTATGAAACAGGGTGAGAATTCCCTTGGGATACTAGCAATTAGCATCTTGATCCATAATGACCAAATAACATATGTCATTGTGTACATGTCTATGTACTTGATATTTAACCAAGTTAAACCGCTAAGTAGGGTACATGGTTTGGAGAACAAAAATTCATGGAAAGTGAGTGTTACATGATGACTTCAAACAAAGGACCTTGGCTAAAGTTCAAGAAGATACACAACCCTTCATCCTTGAACCTATTAAAAGTTTTAAAAACACACTAAAGGGGAAGAGAGTTGAATAATGTGTGTGATTTTCACAAGCTTTTTGTAAACCCTTTAGAAAAAATATATGAAATAAATGAAAAATAATATAAAAAAATAGATGTATAAATTATGAATAATAAACACAACACCAAAAAGATTTTTATACTAGTTAGCTTCAAATCTTGAGCTACGTCTAATTTTCTCTCAACTTGAGGGGTTCCACTAAACAAAAATTTGTTTTCCAACACGAGTAATGAATCCCCACTCCTGGCTATATATAAGTATTCTCTAAACTACTTTTGACTTCCTAACTAAAGTATTCTTAAATTGTCACTTTTGGCTACAACACTTAATCATCTGATTAAGTTATCCTAGGTATTCTTTTACATTAAGTCACTCTTGGTTTTCTCAAATCTTTACAAGATACAAAATAACTCACAAAGTGAAGATATGAAAGTTTTAACATATTACAACTTAACATATCTAAGGATACGAAGAAATTACAAAGTATAATCTTAAGAAGATATTTAAGACGTATGAGACATTAGAATAAAGTTTATTCAAATGTTCATATTCATATATCACTAACTTCTTTAAAGTCTTCATGTACTTGTATTTATAGGTAGAGATGAAAGATGTTTGTTTTGACTCAACATTCTTTATTCTTGTCGTTCTATTTGTACATTGAATGCATGACTTTTCTATTATCTAGTTGTGACAAAGGTCAATTCTACTATCCAGTTGGGTTTGATATGTTGTGACTTTGTGAGTATCATGGTACACATAAAGCCTATCTCTCTGTTCACCCACTCCAATCAGCATCCTCGAAGTGAGGTCCTACATAACACAAATCTCATGAGTAAAAAACACAATACAATTTTCATCCTTTGTTAATTATGACACTGAAATCAAATTCCATCTTAGTTTTGACACATATAAAATGTTCTTCAATTTAAGCCCTCCATCAAGAGTTATTGTTTCCTTTTTATTTACAAGAACTTCCTCTCCATTTGGTAGCCTTATTGTGCATCCCTCTACACTCCATAGATCCCTAAGATCTTTTGAATTTCCTATCATATAGTTAGAGGCTCAATTATCTATAATCCATAAAATATATCTTTCCTTACGAGTCATTCTTTCAGTTCTACTTTCCTTGTTCCCATTTAGGATTTCTAACAACATTTGCCATTGTTTTTCACTAAGTCTTGTCATTGCGCTTCCTCCTATTTCTTTTTCATGGTCACTTGATTTTTCCACCGCGACTTGTACTATGTTTGCATGCACAACAACCCCTTCGCGAGAGTCCTCCTTGCTTATGTGAGGTTTTACCACTGTTTCCCTTTTTGTTTCATGATCAATCACCCCACCATTCTAGGTAGCCAATTATTTGAAAGCACCCCTTGGTCTCATGTCCCTTTTTCCAAAATGAGAACATACAGGTTGCTTTGCTTCATTCCTGTCTTTGTTATTGTATCTAGTTTACACTGCCAATCCCATTACGCTTCCTTTGTGTTCCTTGACTTTGTTTATCATCTTCATCCTTTCTTCCTGTATCAAAATTGCATATACTATGTTGATAGAAGACAGGGGATCCATTACAAGAATATTTGATCGCACTGTGCCATAACGCATATCTTCTAATCCTATCAAGAACTGATACACCTTTTCTTCTTCTCTTCTCTTATCCAATCATGACCCAATGTCACACTTGCAGCCTCCACAAGAACACCTTATCACTAGTTCATGATTTTCCAATTCATCCCATAGAGCCTTTAGTTTTCCACAATATGCCACCATAGACAACCCTTGTTGTTTGTACTTAGCAAGTTCAGCTTTCAGTTGTTGAATTCTAGGACCACTCACGATGGAGAATTTCTCCTTGATGTCTTGCTAGAGGTCCTTTGCATCTTCTGCATATGTGATGGTGGAGCATAGGCTTGGCTCAATCGTGTTCATCACCCATAAGACTAACATAGATTGAACCATCCACCAATCCTCCATTTTTGGTGCATCTTCTTGTGGCTTCTTATGAATTCCATCTAGAAACCCCAACTTTCTCCAATCACGTAGAGACACCTTCACAGCTTCAGCCTATTCTTTGTAGTTTTATCCACTTGCATCTGTGTGATTACGTTTTCGGGATTGTCACTAGCACTTAAATCATAAGGTGATGGTCCTTTCTTGGATTCATCTTTGTTTGTCTTCGTATCCTCCTTGTTTTAGGAGTCTCACCTACTCTTACCTACTCTAGCCATGTGGAGGTTTCTTTTGCACAATGATTTTTAAAGCTTGCCTAGCTCTGATACCATGCCAAAATGTCTTATTGTTTCATTGATTATGATATCAATTATATATATAATGTTGTCCCTAATAATCAGCTACCGAATTTTCTAATTGTAGTAACACAAGATATTTACAACAAATAAAAGAGGATACATCAAATTAACTTAAACTAAAAATAATTTGTTTCCTAATGTTCAACCATGACTAATATGACATTATATTTCACTAGAAAGTGAGTAGCTTCCCCACCAATGAACAAGCTATTTAATGACCTTAGATATAATAATTCAACAACAATTCAATGGTCTAGTTTGGTGACTAGTAACCTATTGTTGTAATTTTATTGGAAAAAATAAAAAATAATAAAAATTATAGTATGAGATGGTGTAGAGTGTAGAGGAGTTGTATCCCAAGCTGGGTATGGAGTGAGACAAGTTGGGCTTAGTGATGAAGTCATTGTTGCAATGGAAGAATGAGCCTTCGGTTGCTTATGACGAAGAGCGACATCATTGTTAGTGTGTAGGGTCACTAAGGCCAACGTGGGAAGGTTATTAGGTCACCATGCTATTAGACTCTTGTTCACCGAGTCCAAGCTTCAAGACGAAGGTCATCCTTGTCTAGACACAAAAATAAAATAAAATGATTTTTTTAATAAATTAAAATTAATTTATAAGTAAGTTAATTTTTAAAAAAATTATATAATATTTTAAAATTATTAATTTATATATTAATTAATTTTAATTTATTAAAAATTTATTTTATTTTATATTTATTTTAAAATATTATTAAATAAGTTATTTAAACATGTCAAAATTTCCCATAAGCTTTCATTAGGAATACTCAAAAAATAGAAACCAAAAACTTTAAGCTTCGTTTGAAAGTGATTTTTATTTTTAATTTTGAAATGTTTAAAAATTAAATCAGTTTTAGTTTTAAATTTTTAGTTTCAATTTTTTTATTTTTAATTTTTAAAAAATTGTTTCAAATTGAAGATGAATAAAATAGGTCAACTATTTTATCTTATTTTATTTTATTGTAAAACAATACAATATAAAAAATATCGATACATAAAAATAATTAAAAAATAAATATGTTAAAAATAGTAAAATATTTATAAAAAATATAAATTTTTATAACAAAATAAATAAGTTAAAAATAGAAAATAATAATACTAATAACACAATAATGACATCAATAGCAATAAAAATATATAACGTTAATATTTTTTCATATATTTGCATTAGTTTCTATCAATGACACATATTGTTTTGTTATATTATTTTCATTCAAATCTTCAACTTTTAGTTCAACATTTATATCAGCATAATAATTTAGTGTGATTTTTAATTTTAAAAATTAGATTTTTATTTTTTGTTTTAAAATAAATTATTTAAAAAAATTTCTATCATGTTAAAATTAGTTTAAAGGTATATTTGTATGGTCATGGTGATGTTGGCAATGTTAGTAGTGGTGGTGGTAGAAGTGGTAGTGACGATAATGATAGCAACAATGCTAGTGGTGGCAGTTAAGGTGGTAGAGGTGTTAATTTTATTTTTTTTATTGGTCAATGTCAATTGTTAGTAGGAAAGATTTGAACTCACAATCTTTTTCTCTCCATTTGCCCTTTAACTATTGAGTCAACCTTATAACTCCAAGCGACGTTGGTGTTGGTGATAGTAGTAGTAATAATGGAAACAACAATAATTATAATGATTTGGTGGTAGAAATAGTGCTGACAGAGTAGGTAGAAGTAATAACGATGTTAGTGGTAGTGATGGTAATAGTAGCATCACCGACAATAATAGTAGAGATAACAATAATGGTGGTTGCAATGTTGTTGATGGTGTTAACCAAATGAAAATTTATTATAAAAAATAGTGAGATTATATTTTTTAAAATTAAAAATAAAATTCACACATTCTTTTTTTCTTGACTTTAAAAATGAATGTAAAAGGATCACTAGATTAACCTAACGGTGTGAGACTGAGATAGTATGCATAAAGTCATAGGTTTAAACCTCAACACAAACATTGTAATCCAAAAACAATGAATATAAAAGTGTTTTGAAATTAAACTAAAAAAATTATTTCATCTCTATTTTTGTTGGATGTATTTTATTGTAAAATTATATTTGTAAATAAAAAATCAAAAACTCACCATCATTCCTAACAAACCCTTAAAATATATAAGATGCTCACTTACAATATTTAATTAAATGTAATATTTGATAAATAACTTTAATATTTTTGAATAAGTATTTATTACGTAAACATTTATATATGAATTGTTTTCCTAATCGAAGAAAAAATATAATTAAATTATTTTTATGTATAATAAGTTATTCTAAAGAGGTTATTAAAATAAGCTAAAAATTAATCATATATATTATCTCACAAATAACTTCTATTAAGATTTAAATAAGATTTTACAAATAAATTCTTTAAATATACTCTAGTTAATCCTCCAAATGATATGTCATATTACCTAGATTTTAATTCTTAGCCACTTTAAATTCTCTGTTAATGATAATTAAGATACTAATTCCATACTTAAAAAATAATGTTATTTTACTTTGTATAGTAGATTTTTCTTGCATAAAAAGGATTTTTTTAGAAACTTAATATCATGTTAAAAATTACTTAACTCACCAAAAATGTGATATTAATCTAAGGATGACTAAGATATTCACAACTTGAACCAAATTAAATTAAAAAAAATGCAGCATGCAAGACAATAAAAATGATCAGATTCATCATCAAACTTCTATTTCTTAATTTTGGCTACCCCACTAGACGTTGGTGAATTTGAAAGAATAGTTTCAACCACTTTTAGGCACTATTGTCAAATGTCAATGTGAAAACAGAAAACCAAATTATATTATCTTCTTCCAATAATGCGAAATTTATCCAAGTTAACTTTAGGTTAATATGACTTAAACGCTTCACTTGTACATATTTTCACCAGTAAGCGGTCACTTCAAGAGATGCATGTCTGATTTCCTTCAAAGTCAGATTTCGAATTATTAGTACGAAAAAATATCTCTCTACAGGAGTTAGTCTTGTATTTTTTAAGTTTGAATTGAATTCACGCACTACAATAAATAGGGTTTTAATTAGCTTGTTGCAATTTTTTTGAATTTTTACTTTTAATTCCTAAATTATAAATTGAGCGATTTTGATTTTTAATTTTTATCTCTATTTTTTATTTTAGTCTCAATCATTTAAAGTTTCATTAAGTGATGAATTTTGATAACATGTGTCCATCTTATGGATGTTACAGTAGAAAAAGTGTCGGTGTGGTATAGAGTATACATCATCTATTAATATTTTAATAATTTTAATTAAATAAAGATTATCATATCATGCCAGCAAATGGTGTAGTGTTTTGTCAGTATGAGATGCAGTTATTATTACTTAGCAATTAGTGACATATAGTAACAGTATTTGGTTATAAATAACCTGATGCAGGTATAATTTTGGAGTATGAGTATTTTGTACAACAATTATTGTATTATTGCAGTTTTAATATGGTAAAAGAAGTTTTTCTCCTTGTTGCATGAAGATTTTTTCTCTTTGTAGTTTTTCAAAAAAGTTTCCTTGATTTCCGTTTTGATTCAGTGTTTTCCTTTTTCTATGGATGAACAATTAAATCTTTTTTTCCTGCATCCTGCAAAAAATCCTAGCTAGCATTGATCTGGTTTCTCAAGTTCTGACTAGTGACAACTGTCTCATGGTGTTGTGCTATGAAGACGGCTCTCGGTGTAAAAAATAAGTTTGGCTATGTCGATGGTTCTATTTTGTCTCCAGCAACTAGTGAATCTTCATATTTGTTTTGGCTTCGCAACAACAACATCATGGCTTCTTGGGTTCTTAATTTTGTTTCCAAGGAAACTACAACCAGTGTGATTTTTTTGTCTACCACTGCAACCATTTGGCAATATCTCTAAGAAAGATTTCAACAACAAAATGAACCTCTCATTCTTCAACTTCGTAAAGATTTGATTGGTTTCACACAAGGTACACTCTTCGCGAATCAATTCTTCACCAAACTCAAGACAATTTGGGAAAAACTTGGTAAATTTAAACCACAGCATAATTGCCAATGTGGCGGTGTAAATAATCTGATTGAGCATCTTCAAAATGACTACGTTCTCACATTCCTTATGGGGCTAAATGAGTCTTTTCATCATATTAGGGGTCAAATCCTTTTGATAGAACCCATGCCCCCAATTAACAAAGTTTTTTCATTGGTCCTTTAGAAGGAAAAACAAAGAGAGATTGTCAACATTGGTAGTGTGTCTAAAACACAACTTGCCTATGTTATTCAAAGTGTTGGTTCCAAACACAGAAATACCAAGAAGAATCATTCATTTGTGTGCTCATCGTGGATTCCTTGGACACACTAAAGAAAAGTGTTTTAAACTTTATGGCTATCCTCCCGGTTGCAAGAAGGATAAATCATCTATAGTAGTAGTGAATCATTATAATAATCACAATGCTAACTTTGAAGCACCTATGACCAATTAAAAATATAAAAATTTAATTGCTTACATTTAGCCTCAAATGGCTAAAAACCCATTCCAAGAGTTTGATCAATGGAATCCTAATGTGGTTGGCAAGAACTATTCAATTCACTTTCCTATTTCTATCTTGCTTTAAGCACTTGGAATTTAGATTCAAGGGCATCTTCTTATATCACATAATTTATTCATGTTTTTTATTTCTATCATCATGTGTCAAACAAATTTGTTGTACCATCAAATAATTTTAAATTTTCAATTTCTACTATTGACAAAGTCTCTTTGATTCATGATTTCATACTTGAAAATATGTTTTGCATCCCACATTTTCATGTCAATCTCATTTTCATTAGTTCTTTGTTATGAAGCTCTCATTATTCTTTACTTTTCACTAATCACTTTTTCTTGATTCAGGATATCAAGATGGAGAGGGTGATTGGAAAAGGTGACCTAATCAAGGTCTTTATATCTACCAAACTATATCACCTTTTATCAACAATATTTAAGGATATAATATTTTCAATTCCATTGTTTCTAATACTAAGATTTTCTACTTCCTATTTCACTTGTAATTTAGTTCCTATAATTTTGTAAATTTGTGACATGCATGTTTTGGACATGTAACAAACAAAGTTTTACAAAGTATTAGTAACAAAAATCCCTTTAAAGTTCCTTCTAATTTCAGTTCTCATTCATGTCAAATTTATCTTTTGTCTAAATTTCATAGACCTCCATTTATATCTCATAACAATTTAAATTACTCATCTTTTAATTTGGTACATTGTGATATGTGGGGACCTTTTAAGCATCCTACCTGTGACACTCTTTGCATCATATGCTTTATTTAAATATGGAATGCAAAAAGTAAAAATAAAAAGACTAATATACAAAAATATGGACTTTCCAATAACTTTTTATGAGTAAAAGGTTCACATTTTCAATTCTCATAGTCGTTCATGCAATGACGTATGTATATATAAAAAGGTAAATAAAAAAGATTGTCACTTTAAAGGTCACACATTATGTAAAATATTTAGCTACATGAAAAATGAGATATAAACACATAACCTTGTCCCGATGTCACAATTATCAGAGCACAAGTTCTCAAAACTAGAAATATAAATTAAGCATAAGATGTTAAGGTTCTCCTCTAACATCATGCTTAATACCTAGTTGATTATCACCTACAAATGGAAATCAACCCAAACAAACAACAAGAATAACAAGGAAAGGGAGTGAGAGTCATTCTCACATTATAACATATATGAAACATAGTGCAAGCAAGAATGGGATATAAGTTATCACAAGTCTACGCATAGAACTCATATATAAGTCACATAACTTAGCAAATTTCGTCATGGAAATGTACATGTGATGCAACATCTTCTAGATTTTACTTCGTATGACATGTGATGTACTAACAGTAACTCTTAAAATAGTTTAGGAGCACATATCTATCCACAAAAAGCTCATCAACATCAATGTGTTTGATATAGATTGTACTATCTAGAATGATATCATCTAGTGACTAGTCAGGGTTATCCAACTTTACAAGTAGGTTTCAACACATAAAATTAGTATAAACCAATGGAACTTTTCACACCAGGTCTCAAAAACCCTTAAGGTCCAAGCTAGCATTGTCATGACCTCCATCATCTAATTCATATCTATTTCACTTTAACAGGACTCTCAATGTTATGACCTAAACTCTTTATGCACACAATAGTTCCCTTAACCTCATACTATACACAAATGAGTCCATCATTATCTTTTACAAGCTAGGTTACTTCTCTTAGTGGCATTTGACCATATCACATATCTCATGGTTACACATTTTGCATTTATGTTTACAATTCTCACTCATGGTTTGTCAATCATGTAATCAAAATGAATAAATCGTATAAAAATAATACAAAATCAAATTTTCTACATAACTAAATTTTGAACTCAAAATGTTAGAGTTAACCCTAGCAAATTATTGGACACAACTTCTATAAGACTAACTCTTTAGAAAAATCACTTTAGATGACTAACTCTCTAGACGAATCACTTTGGACAATCTTTTACAAAATTTATTGACAAATAGAATATCATAATTGGGTTTTCTACATAACCCAATACCTCCTAAAGGATCACAACCACTTTAAAAACATGTCTGAACGATTTCAGGACAACTCCTAACACTAATAGAACCATTCTAAGGCAAAAACAACATATTACAACACCACACTTTTATCCAAATTCATCATGAATCATAAGATTCCCAAATCATCAAGGACACAAAAAGGAAAAACTCATACATCAAAATAAGTAGTTTAATTATAGAACCCAAGTGCTTTAGGGTGTTCACAGTCATTCTAACTAGAAGTTTTGCCTAAGATTAGTAGAACAAGTGCAACTTAGCTAGAGTCTTTACCATCCTTAGTGTTTCATTTGTTAGTTATATAAAGTATTGGTTGCTTTTTGTGGTCTCGATATTGTAGGCATTATCTTTTAGTGGTTCCAAAGTTAACGAAGATGACTATCTTAGTGACCACGTTTGGACATGTAAAATAACTATAAACACACTTGGTGACCAACTAGCCTATCTAAGATAAGTGTCGACTGAGAGAACCAACTTGTAAGCATACACAACCCCCTAGCCTCAAGTGCAAAAGCATGAAGAGGCTAAGAAAACAATCAAATTTGAAGTGTTTGGTTGGCCATAAGTTGTTGATCTATACTTCAGAAGGTACACAGTGAGACATGTAGAGGTTGTGTCAATGTTCTACATATGCACTTGATGTTGTAAGCTACATCAATTATTTGTCAATCTGATTGTTGGAAGGGTTGTAATGTTTGATTTTGAAAAATCATGTTATTAACATTTAAAGTGCATGATGATGCAAAAGGACATGTTACACTTGTCACACCATAACTTCTGAGTATTTTCCCAACAATTGTGTCTGCAATGAAAAGTTGTGTGTGTGCTATATGTAGGTGTTTGCAGTTGTTGTGACAATCTGTTAACCTAAGGTCGCACAAGGCCCTTGGATCCAAGCGTTATTTCCTATTTTCTATCCTTTTCTCCCCTGTTTTTTGTTTTCCTCTAGTTGTGTTTGCAATGGAAATGATTTTCGATGAAGGTGAAGGTGGTAGTTCACTAGTTTCTAGGTTTTCTTTTTCAAAGTGCATTTAAAGAAGGTACTCTACTCCTTCATCCTTTTTCTTCCCCCGCATCATTTTGTTGATTTCGTTTGGTGGGGTGGGCATTTTAGTCACTTCTGTTAACAATGGAAATAAATTACTTTTCTATATATGCTTGGGCAAAAATTAAGGTTTTAAAAGAAACATCCATATATAACTGTTGGCCGATTATGGCTAAGCATAGGGATGAATTAATATTACCATAGGACAAGATTGATGAAGATGGAATCGTAGACCATGCTTAGGTGTGGAACTTACTTGTGTCAATCATCAAGGGAATAAGGAACCTTTTTCTTTCTTTTTGTGAGACTTTGTTAAGTAATCTAGGGGTACATCTTCCCTTATTGACTTTCGTAATCTTGATAACTTCTTCCACAATTTGGAAGAGACCAATAAAACAAGAAATTTATGAGATTTCAAAGCACAACCAACCCAGTCCATGGAGTGACCTTCAAGAATACATGATGACCCACTTAAAACTTATCGTCCCGCCTTCCTTTATCATGATATATCTTTTGCCTACTCTATGTCACTTTCATCTTCTCCTTAATCATCTTGATTTTTTTTGTAGTTTGTTGTACTACCTTAGGTCCTAACACAAGACTCACCATTCTTAAACCAATATAAAGATGTCTTGCACTTCCTTCCATACAAAGCTTCATAAGGTGTCATCCGAATATTGGAATGGTAGTTGTTGTTATTGGTGAATTTTATGAGTGGTAAAAAGCTATCTCAACTACCATTCTCCTCTAACGCACAAGCTCTCAAGAGATCCTCTAAGGATTAGATGGTTTGCTCATTCTAACCATTTGTTTGTTTATGCAAACTCTCCCAAAATCCAAAGGTAAACCTAGGATCTCTATTAGAAACTATACTAGATGACACCCCATGCAACCCTACAATCTCACTAACATACAAGTTGGTCAAACTATCTACGAAATACCTAATATTGATTGAAATAAAGTAAGAAAATTTGGTTAACTTGTACACAATAACCCAAATTGAACCTGAACTCTTAGAGGTTCTAGGAAAACCCCCAACAAAATCCATATAGATATTATCTTACTTCCACTTGGGATGTCTAAAGGTTGTAACTTACCAAAAGGTTTTTGGTATTCTATCTTATCCTTCTAACAAACTATGGAGGCATACACAAACTCAACCACTTCCTTCTTCATACCAAGCCACCTAAACATCTTGAGATCCTAGTACAACTTTGTGGCTCTAAGGTGAGCACCCAACCCACTCCTATAGCCTTCCTCAAGAATCAACTTCCTAAGCTCTAATACATTAGGCACATAAATCCTATCTTAGAGTCTCAAAACTCCATCAGCCCCCAAACTAAAATTACCCTTCTTCCCTTGGTTTATGGATTCTAATTGGCTAACTAAGAACAAATCTACCTTTTGAACTTCTCTAATATTACCTAATAAGCCATTAGTCACTCTCAACATACCCAACCTCACATTCTTAGGGGTCACCTTAGACACTAGGCTTAAGTCTCTAAATTGTTATAAGAGATCCAACTCTCTAACCTTCAAGTCTAACACGTATAAGGATTTCTTACTCAAGGCATCAACCACGACATTAGCCTTACTTGGGTGATAACTAAGATCGAAATCATAATCCTTAAGGTGTTTTAACCTCCTTTGTTGTCTCATGTTCAACTCATCCTAGTCAAAAAGGTACTTAAGACTCTTGTAATCATTAAAGACCTTAAATCTAGAACCATACAAGTAATGTCTCCACAACCTTAATGTAAATACCACTTTAGTTGACTCTAGATCATGAGTAAGGTAACATTTCTCATAAGTCTTAAGTTGTCTAGAGGTATAAGCCACCACTTGACCTTTTTGTATAAGTACTCTTAAACTTATCTTGGATACATCATAATACACCACAAAGGGTTAACTTGGGCTAGGCAAAACTAAAATAGGAGCAAAAGTCAATCTCTTTTAAGCTCCTAAAACTTTCCTCACATCAAGCATTCCACACAAAAGCTTAACCTTTATAAGTCAAAGGCTTGGCCATCTTGGAAAATTCCTATATGAACTTCCTATAATACCTTGCTAAACCTAAGAAACTCCTAATCTCAACAATTGACTTAGGTGTTTCTCATGCTAACACATATTCTACCTTAGATGGATATGCAACTCTACCTCTTCTAGATATAACATTTCATAAGAAACTCTCCTCCTCCAAACAAAATTCACACTTGGACAACTTAGCATAGAGTTGAATACTCATCCTTTGTCTTAAAGTACACTAGGACGCCATTTATAAAAACACTACAAATTTATCTAGGTAGGGATGTAAAATCCTATTCATGTAGTTCATGAACACACTAGGTGCATCAATCACTCCAAAAGGCATAACCATGTACTCATAGTGACCATAACGGGTCCTAAAAGTAGTCTTTGCGATATCCTGAGACTTCACACAAATTTGATTGTAACCTAACCTTAAATATTTCGTATTGAACACACAAGCTCTCATTAATTGGTCCATAAGGTCATTTATCCTAGGAAGAGGGTACCTATTCTTAATTGTCAACTTGTTCAAGTGACGATAGTCTACACACAACCTCATACTTCCATCTTTCTTCTTCATTTAACAACACAGGTGCTCCTTTGGATGATATACTAGGTCTTATACTCTTTCTATAACAACTCCTTTAATTGCCTCTTAAGTTCAATTAACTCTACAAGATACATCCTATAGGGTGCTATGGATATAGGTCCTTTATTAGGTATATAGATAACTCAATCTCATGCTCATGAGGTAAACTAGAAATGTTTTTTTAGAAACACTTTAGGGAAATCCTACACCACAAGCACACTCTCAATTATCACTTTGCCCCCTAGTTTCAAGAAAACTATCATCATGTACACTTGAGCATTTTCTTTCAAAAATGCCTTAACTTGGTTGGTCGTTGTGGACCTCACATCCTTACCTAGAACAAGCTCACTAAACATAATAGTTTTATCAAAACAAATTAAGAGAACATGGTTGGAAGATAACTAGTCCATATCAAGAATAACATCTAGGCGACTAAGAGGTAAGCAAATCAAATCAACTAAAAATTTCTTATTAGAAACAGTCACAAGACATTGCATACTTTATAGATAATTTCACTCATTTTAAAAGTCCTACTTTCTTGTAAATGGAAGGTGAAATGATGGAAAAGGAACATAACACTACCCTTTAACTAATTCTAACTCCACCATTTTTTTCATTCATAACGTTTAGTTGGAAATTGGCTTCTCATTCAAAAGATCAAAATTTACATAAAATTAATCATATTTATTGTATGATAAATTAAAATTATTTTATATATTTTAAAAGTTCATTATTTAACTTCATAAATATTAATAATGACTTAAATATAAATTAAAATTTAAATACCTATCATATTTGAATAATTTTAATAAATTAGATGCTAATTCAAATTATAATATTTTGTGTGTGAATTTGAAACTAGACTTATGTATATTACTATTGGGACTCTCACATATTATATTATATTATATTATATTATATTAATTTTATTTTAAATAAAATTTAAAATGATGATTTTTCAATTTAACATTTTTGAATGTTTAAATAATTATTTTTGAGTGGTAAGGAGACCAACAAAACTTTTTTATGCAATTTGGTTTTGATAATATTATAATAAGTTTTTTCTTTCCCAATCAGAACGGAAAAGAATGATTACAATTAAATAATGTTGATAAGTTATTTATTTTCATTAAACTTAACACCAACATACTAAATTACACTTGTATAATTGATTCCTGCGATAAGAAATCTACACCTATATAATATTTTTTAAAAAGCATAATTGATTAATATACTAACACAATTGGTTATGTGTTTCTAAATGTGAGGTTCATAGATGAGGGTAGTGAAATAAAACAACACAATTTCGTTGCATTTCTTCTCATGTCAAAGTGGATATTTGTAAAACACTTCAAATATTTTTCGACACTTCTACTTTATCAAACAGAAGAAATTCATACACTTTAAGACACTACTCTTATCTTCAATTTTTTTTTCTTATCTATTTTGTCTCAACCAAAAACAACATTAATAAGTAAAGGTATAAGTAGCTGGTAAAAAAAAAAAAAGTAAAAATGCAAGTACAGGTAGTAACCAGTATTTTTTTATATCACACTCAAGATCTCTTTGTGGCTATAAAACATGAATTTCTAAGCTATCGCTAAACAAGTGTAGTGAGCTTCACAAATTGCCACATTAGATTACGTATGTACCACTACCGCATTAAACTTAGAAGCTTATAATTTTATTATTGCAAAAAATTATTGTCATGTATTATAATTAATTTAACAATATTTAATAAAAGTATTTAAATAGTATTTTAACTACATTATAGATGTATTTTCAATTAATGCTTTTCACTAATTTTTCATAGTTAACTAAAATGTTGTTAACAAATACTGGTATGGATTTTCAAATACCCAATGGGTATGCACGCGTATGGATATTTAAGTTATTATTATCTACACATACATGAATAAGGTATTGTTCTTTTTTTTTAAAATGTAGGTACAAAGAAATATATTATAATGGTTTATTCATTGTCATCCTTAGGTCAATCAAGCATATTAACTCTTTTCAAATTTTACATTAATTATAATTGTTTTTATTTGCTTAATTTTTACATATTCAAACTTACATGGATTGTATGTAAATATAATTGCATTTATCAAATTAATATATTATCCACAGTTATAAAAATGCATTTTACAAAATTAAAACAGTAGTTTTTATATTTAATATCCCTATTCTTTAAATTACATCTTAATATTTTTAACGTATTTGTAAATTTATTAATTTTAGAATAATTTAAAATTCATTCTTATGACTCATGTTTTTATTTATTATATATTAAAAATAATTTTAATAAAACATGGAAAAGAGTAAAATAGATTTATTTATTAAGTTCTAAAAAAAATGAAAAATATATTATATATAAACTGCTTTAAATTATATTCTTTAATCTAAATTTAAGATACTCTTTATAAAAAGCAAGCTAGTTCAAGATAAGAATAAGCAAATCACAGTGAACCTCGCTTATATTAGACCTAACAGAGAAACAAATATAATAAGAGATATGATATAAAAAAAAAATGTCAAGTAGATGTTTATATCATTGGAGTGTTTCATATATTGTTGTAGAATTAACAATTATAAAATAAAACAAAAATAATTAAAAGATATCTTCATAAAAAATACAATATAAAATAATTTTATATTTAAAAATTTTACACTATCATTTTATTATATATAATAAGTTTTTTTATTTTTAATAATTATTTTAAAAATCATATCAACAATTATTTATGATTAAATAATAATATAAAATTAATAAATAAATACAAATTATTTATTATAACATGTATATAATTTAAAAATAAAGTAATTCCAGGATAAAAAAATGAAATTCAATAAGATTGTATAAAATAATTTTTTTCCTAAACAAAATTGAAAATGTGGTGCGAAAATAGGTATAAAGCGTGTAACTAAAGAATATTAATAAAAAATAGAGGCGTGAAACCCGGGAATATACGTTATGATCTTTTTTATTAGTCATTGTCTCCATTGCCCCACTCACTTTTTTAGGATGCAACAGGTCAACGGTCACATCTTGCCTATCCAAGAACCATTCTACCTAAGTCACTGTGCTGCTTCATTCGAGACATGTATTTCTAGAATTGAAATATATTTTTAGTCTAAAAGTATTTGACATTATTTAATTAGTTATTTTAAAAAATATGTCTCAGATAATTTGCAATTAATTGATAGTATTAAAAATTCTACACTTCCAATACACGAAAATTAATATGTTTATTTTAAAATTGGACTTTGCAACAATAGAAGTTTTATTATTACTTTTTTCATATAAAAAAAATACTACTTAATACTTAATAAAAGTAGTAATTAAGTATTATTACTTTTATTAATAGTTGGTTGAGACATGTCGTACCTTAGGTACAATTTGGAATACATTGTTTGGATAATTTCTCTAATAAATATATATCAAACATGAAGAAAGACTGTAAAATAAGTAATTTTTTTCATAAATTAATTTTTGTAACTTTTTCAAGTGTTTTTTTAGAATATTTCTCATTTATAGCTTTTTTTTAAAAGTTGATTAATTTATAACTAAATTTTAATTTATAATAACAATTTGATCTATTTACTTCTTTAATTTTTTTATGAGTGATGGTAAAAAAGTTTATCTAATTGAGTCAATATTTTTTTACTATCTCTTTATTCAATAAAATATCTCTTTATTCAATATCAATTGAAAACGAGTAAAGAGTAATAACATCCACAAGATGAATTTCTCCTTCTTTTTTTCTTTTGAAGTTTGAGATGATCATTGAAAAGTGAAAAAAAAAAAAACTAAAACATAATGCAAATGTGCAGCGATATGGTTTAAACTTACGGTGAGAAAACATCCCCCGTCATATCGTCTACGTATAACGAAGGTTAAAACATAAAAGTATGTAAATATTTTAAGAGTTTAATTTTATGTATCGTCTGAATAAAAAAAAATTACATTTTTTTAAAACCGTGAAATCATTACAGAAATATAAATTTTAACATAATTAATACAATGTGATTGAAGTGTATAAAAAAACTTTTATACTATTATGTACCCTATCAAATTCTTTTTTTAATAGTTACATAATTTAACTTCTATTTTTCCTCTAACTCTATTCACATAATAAATAAATAAAATTATAAATATTCATTCTCCTTTTCTTTTTCCATCTTACTTCGACCTTATTTCCTTATGTATCTTTTCCTTTTTTTTTTTTTTTTATCACATTTCTAATCATATCTATTTTTTCTATTTATCTTTTCTCCCTTATTTTTATCTCTCTCATTATTTTCATTCTAATTCACCCCAAATAGGGTGACTCTAATAAGTAACTCTCCATATGAATATTGTAAAATTGAGAAGCATGCAATACTCAAACTTTCAGTATATGTGGAACAAATTCAGAAAAAAATAAATTAACACTATTTTTGCCATGGACAACAGGAACATTGTGTTAGAAGCAACTTTTAGCTTTTCTATAGTATGCAAATACACCACCCAAATAAGTTCCCAAAACTAAGCTTTGTTTTCTGTATATGTGGTTGCTTCTCACCTTTGTCCCAACTTGGTTGTTGTGCACAGCCTCTCTTTCCTTTTCTTGCAAAATTTTGCAAATCAAAACTGCATTTGGTGATAGCACTGCAAATATCTTTGACATGACTTACAACAGTGACCCGTGCTAGTGTATCAAATAATCCCAGCAAAAATCCCATTTCAAGGGCATACAAGCTTTTAGAGGCCAAGAAACTTCAATCTTTATAAATATTCTTTGTTTCATTACTCTTTTCTAAACCAAACAAATCAAAAAGGGTTTTGGCATACATGAATTTCTTATCTAGTTCCAACCGATCATGATTATATTTTATCACTGTTGATCTAACTTACCATTGAATACTCATAATTTTTTATGTAAATGGATGATCTTATGAGTAACAAAACTCTCTTTAAGACAATTTCACGTTTAAGATTTAAAATTAAGATAATTGATTAAACTGAAACAATAAACTAATCTACCCTGTTTGGTAGTCATAAAAAAAAAGTAAACAAATATATTAAGAGGGAAAAAAAAGTACCATGAAGAGTGAAAAGCTCTAAAAACATATATAAATGTTGAAAAATCTAAAACTGGAGTTAATGGACTATGAATTGTATGATACACTAGTACGGATCACAGTTGCACATCACAAACTTGAAAACAAGAGGTAGAAAAAGGAGACCCAGAAGCAAATTAATAGAGAAGTTGTCTGTGCAAAAAAAAGGGAGGTTGAAGAAATTGAAAGAGAGAAAGGAAAATAAAAGGGTAGGTTGAGAAAGTGGAAGTGATGGTGCCATGAAAGAATGGTTGGAGAAGAAGCTTATTAAGGGAGGTTGAAGAAATTGAAAGAGAGAAAGGAAAATAAAAGGGTAGGTTGAGAAAGTGGAAGTGATGGTGCCATG
>JAMLFT010003413.1:0-22144 GCA_026544285.1 Pachyrhizus erosus | reverse complement strand
TTTAAATTTAAACAAATTAATTGATAATTAATATATGGATTAAATGAAATTTTATCTTATAAATATGCAAGTCATTGATTTTAATCAACATTAATATGTGACTTCATCATTTTATTCTCTTTAAGTTTGAGACTTTCTCATTTTAATCCCTATAAAACTTTCTCATATAAATGTCATGTGACACATTCATGTAGCTACCTCATAGATGCCACATCACAAAAGATGTCCATATGTTAGGTTAACATGCATATTTGTAGCACACATCAACACTTAATAGTCCTAAATTAATTTAAGGGACTAAAACTATTGACAAAAAATAAACAATTAAAATTGAGAAATTTCAATTGTCCCAAACATGTTTTTACTCATTTTAAATTCATTATTCAAATACAAACTAAGTTATTAGATGAACATATATTAATATTTTCTAAGAATACTGATAAAGAAAGGCAATCATTTTTAAAAATTTTGTTTGATGGTGAAACATTATTTTGAAACTTTTCAGGTGCCATTGTTGAGATGGAAGAGACATCCACTGCTGGCAGCAATGTGCACATTTCTTAGTTTTACAAT
Source organism: Pachyrhizus erosus (assembly GCA_026544285.1). Lineage (NCBI taxonomy): Eukaryota > Viridiplantae > Streptophyta > Magnoliopsida > Fabales > Fabaceae > Pachyrhizus > Pachyrhizus erosus. The sequence continues at coordinate 21,571 of JAMLFT010003413.1, read as the reverse complement.
TATATTTCCAATTACATTTTTCCTCCACATGCAGGTTCTATTCTATAGCTAATTGTGCTTTTTTATAGTGTCCTAGCTTATATGCGCATAACAATAATAACAAATCTCATCCCAAGCTTTTAGGGTTGGATATAACTAATTGAATTCACCAATTAGAATTGAATAATGACATGTGACTAAAAAGTTGAAGAAAAGCTATATATGTATAGAGAAAAATGAACTTTACTTTCATTTCTATACTTTGATATATAAAAGATAACTATGCCATCTATGGTTATATAATAGATAACCTATAACTATTAGTCAAGAAGTTATAAACTACTACATGTAAGTCACAAACGATCACAAACAATTATCATCCTCTGTATGTACTAATATATTTGCCACATAGTCCTAGGAATCCTATACTCTCTAATAACCCTTTTGATGTGATGAATTAAAATAATAGATTTGAAAGAAAATTAAATGCTATTTTTTATTGCTAATTCATGTAACAATGTCCAGACTTTTGTGTTGAAGAAACCAACTGTCATTCCAAGATCACTGGTTTTTGTTATTGTATTCATGAGCTTCTACTCTTTAGGTATATCGTTGCTCAAGGTAAAGGCCTCTAGTTTCTCAAAACATATGTTTGTTTCTAGCATCAAACTTTTGGTTCAATATGCATACCTAATGTACAACCTTTTATTGGATTTATATAGGATATACCCGGCATTGAAGGTGATAGCAAATTTGGCATCCATACTTTTGCAGCAAGTTTAGGTCAGAAACAGGTATGATTTCTAAATTCAACATCTTAATAAAATTGATCATGCCTTCTTGCATAGCCTTTGGTTGTTTCTTACTAATTTTTGACAGGTATTTTGGATTTGTGTTTCACTTTTTGAAATGGCCTTTGGAGTTGGCCTATTGGCAGGAGCAACATCTTCTTACCTTTGGATTAAAATTTCCACGGTAATATATTGATTGCATATGTAGATTGAAATTATAGTTGTGTTGTATCATTATTTCACTTAAGAAGTTATTTGTTTTGCACCCAAAGATGAGTGTTTTGATTTTGATAAGAAAATGTTAGAATATAAAACAAAGGGTTAAATATATTTTTCATCCCGATAAATATAAAAAGGTTCCTTTTTAGTCATTTATATTTAGTTATCAATTCTTTTTCATTTTATAAATTATATCAAAAGTGAATTCAATTACAAATTTTGTTAATAATTCTAGTCCTTTTGATACTAATTTTGGTAAAGTTGACCATAATTCTAATTAAATTGGCCATGTTTCCCTTCATTGTGTTTTGCAAATGATAGATTGGTTCATCATTTATTTTATATCGAGTTCACTTTTAACATTTTATAAAATGAATACTAAAAAGTGACAACTAAAATTAAAGAGACTAAAAATGAAATTTTCAATATTTATAGGAACTAAAAACATGTTTAACCAAAAAACAAATGTCTTATAATATCTTGGTTTGTAAGTAATTTGGAGAGACTTATATTACTTTTTTGGTTTGATTTTATTTTCTAAATATAATGAATTGTTTCTTTGTTTAATTAGGATTAGAGGTCTATTATTAATATTATAGGAATTAGTATTGTCATATTTTTTCTTATGATAAGTATTTTGTTTGTTTTTCTTATCATCTCTACAAGAAAATCCTTAAACTAGTGAGTTTGATTGGAATAATTACCACCTGACAAGTAAGACTATATTATTGATAAGAAAATAAAATAAGATAAAAATAAAGAAAACAAAATCAAATGACCCTAACCAAAGTCTAGGCTATAAGCTGAAAACTAACAAAGAGTTTAGATAATTCTTTCTCCCTTTGAACCTTTTTGAATATTTAGAGTTTACTAGAGTATCGTATACCCTATTTTGTGTAACATTATTAACTCACAATATGGTAGATATCTATACTTAAATGAATAAATATTTTCCTAAGAAATGTCTCTATTTCATAGATTATACCAACTTTATAATCTTGACAGTATTGTAAAGTGTAATAAATGATCTTTAAAGGAGGTACTCATTTAGGAGAAAGCATAGGTCTATTGTTTTATGAATCAATATACATGTCATGAAAATGTTTAAACCTTCCAACAATGTTTGAATTTAGTGTTAATGTTTTAGGGTTTGGGATATGTTGTTCTTGCTTCAATTCTTTGGTATCGGGCCAAATATGTGGACTTGACAAGCAAAGCTTCCATAAAATCCTTTTATATATTGATTTGGAAGGTAATCTTGTTAAAGACTATTTACCTTTTTGGCAGTTCAATATTAAGATTATTATGTAAAAGAATAGCTATATGATTACTTTTCCCCTATTTTTTTGAAATAAGGTTGTTATTTTTGTTGACTTCCAATTTTCAATTCAAATACCAAACATGGAAGGGGCACAAATTATCTTAATTAGAGTTATATTTTGTGAACATGAACTGTTAAGGCTAATATAATGCACCTAATCATATATTTTTGTTACCTAATTGCCTATGAAACTAAAGAGAGGGTGAAATGAGTTCTTAAAATTGTTTTTTAATCTCAATTCTTAATCATGAAGAATAAATACCTAGAGTGAGACAAAGATAGCATTCCTAAACCCTAAGTTAATTAATAATTTAAATCATAAAACATACAAAAAAAGTAGTAAAATAGTTTAAGGATAAAAAAAATTATGCTAAGATTTATATTGGTTTAATCACAAATTATGACTTACTTCCAACCCCTAAGTCATGCTTGAGATTTCCTTTAAATCAAAGTATTATAGATCCTCAAGCCTTTACACTTAAGAAAACCCACCTTGACAGTCCTACATGAAACTCTCCTTTTGAACAATCTTAATAAACTTACTAGGAATCACTAATGCATAAAATTTGGCTTAAGGACAAATGTACCCAACACAATAGTAATAGTGGACCTAAAGTTTAAATATCATACCTTCAAGATAAGTGATAGTTTCCAAATAACTAAAGTCTACAAGTAATCAAAGAGAGTCTTATTGTGAATGAGTTTTGATGAACAATTGTAGAAAAATAGTAAAAAGTGAGCAAATAGTTCAACTATGAGATTTAGTGGAAAGGCCTAAGATTGTGACTTTGAATGTACCTTTAAGTTTCCCGTATTTTCTATTTCAATTGAACCTTGAATTAACAATCAATTGCTAATCTCTATTTTTAAAATTACTAACAGATGTTGTATGTGACCTATTAATAATCTACCTTCTATCTCAAAATTTATTTGTTTAATTAAGGTTTAAATTAGGGGAACATAAATTGCAAAGAGGTTGATTATAAATTTATGCAACGAGAGTGTTCGTGCTATGTTTTACAAATCCAATTACCTTGTAAGACCATTCTTTAGAAGTTGTTAGTAGACAAGTAAATAATTTTGATTTAGAGTAATCAATTCTAAATAGTAAGAAATGAAATAAAGAAATCTAATTTACTAAAAAGAAACATGAATTCAATTAAGATAAAAACTTGGGGATCACAAATACATCCTACATCATAACCCTAGTTCAAGGATTTAGCTAGCTATACGTATTAGGAAACACAAAATCACATAAAAATGCATAAAAAGAGAGAAGGGCTTCTTTTACAAGTTTTGACACCTTCCCCCCAATTATGTTCTTCACACTCTTGCTAATTTGTAAACCTCTCACTTACATTGACTCGCTCAAAGGAAATTATATTTGCAAATGAAACCAAAGAAAAAAAAATTCCAAATGTTCTTTCCTACTATTTATAGGCCTTATGAGCCTTTAGCAACGTAGAAGTATGCACAATTATGCTTCGAGTAATTTCTTGCCTTTTGAGGTGAGGTCTTAAGTCATTCACGATTGTGCTTCAAAGTAATTGCTTGTCTTTTGCGGTGAGGTCATAAGTCATGCATAATTGTGCTTCAATATGTATAACCATGATTCATTTTTAAAGTAGAGTCTTGATCCTCTTGCATGGTCATGCTTAGGCATGCACAACCGTGCCTTCATTTTGAAGTAGAGGCATAAAGTTTATAAACGACCGTGTTTATTTATGCATGATCATGCTTCACGCTCTAAAGCAAAATTCTCTCTTCTAGGATTTTTTTTTCTTCCCTTTTGAACCCATGACTATCTTGCCTAAAAATGATACTGTGTAAAATTCATCATTTAAAGTGCTAAAAAAAACTAAAAGGTGCTAGAAAATCTATCCTTAATTTCAATCAAAATGGGGTTTATCAATCACACTCCCTAATGAACTTGAGAATATAGTACTAGACTTGCTTCTATGCTCAAGGAAACACACCTTGATAATCTCGCATAGAATGCCTATATCTATATCTATCATGCCAACACTTCAAGTGATAAGCACCCTCAAGTACAAAAAGAAACTCAAAGCAATGATTCACACTTAACAATGAGAATAACATTTTTTGAAGCTTGAGAAACTTTTTTTTTTTATTAACTAAGCATAGCCATTAAAGTATCCAATTCTATTTTTCTCACTTGGTTTTGTTGTTAAATGAAAAACTATTTTTATATAGAGATTATTAAGGCTAAAACATATTAATTATGTATCTCCAAATAAAAGATATATGATTAAATTAAAATAAATTCTTCTGAAAATCCCATTATTGCTTGAGACTCAACACCTTCTTATAGGACTTGAGCCTTTTATAAGAAATTCAAGTCCTTCAAGTAAGTACTTAAGTTTTATCAAAATTTCTTCACTTAAAACTCAATTCTTTCATGGAAAACTCCAATTTCCTTTAGTAGACTTAAGTATCAAGTGGAAAACTTAATTCTCCAACTCTTTTTAGCTTTATTACGATATTTTAATGTTTCTAACTCTTTTCTTTCTAAACAAATCCATTTAGTTAGTTTCTTTGAAAACTTAATTTCATCTTCATTACCTAAAAAGTTTGCTTGAGCTAGACTTGAATAGGATACAAAGTGTTTACACATATGCCTTTCACTTTGTTCTTCATTCTTTGTCTTAGTCTTGAACAAGCTTTTGCTTTCTCTAGCTTTGTCTTCATCAAAACTTTTATATTTTGACTTTCAAGATCTTAAATCATAAGAAGTCATGATTTATATTCTTTTCTCTTTATGATTAATAATATCTATCTAATTTTATCATTTGATGAAAGATTCAATGTTTGAGGTGAAGAATATAATAGGATGTGAATTATTTCAAATTTATCAATATTATTTATTTTCAAATTCTTTGCACTAAATTCTTTGACTGTTTTTCATACTAAGTGGAATATGATTTTATTTTGATGTCTTGTTTCTTTTGCAGTTTTTGTTCGCAACGTACTTCCTCATGCCTATAATTAGATAAGGATGTCATCGAAGTTCAAAATAATGTTTATAACACATAGATAAGAATAAAGGGATTTGTTTTGCTTCTAAAGTTTATTAAAATAGACAAAAAAAACTACAGCGATATGTGTTCCCTAGATATTAATTTTTGTATCATTAAAATTTTTCTTTACTTGTGTGAAGACTTTATGTATATCCACACTAAGATTCACTTGTATTGTCAAATCTTCATAAGTGGAACAAGAAAATAGAACCAATTTGGTATACTAGAAATTTTTAGGAAAAGTAACTGCTTTAGGAAAAAAGAGTAATGATAATAATTGTGTTTGTTTGTGTTGTAAAAGTGTCCTATTTTATAAAAACACAAGATAAAATTGTTCCTATCAAATAAGAACCATTAAGCACATGTCCCACATAATCATATTTTTATATTATCCAAATCTACTTTTTAAACTTCCTCTTCAAGTTCAAAACAGTTAATCCTAAAATAAAATTTGAAATAGTTTAACTTTGTTATCTTATTACACTTGGTGTCAATTTTAAATAATTCTATTATTTCATGTCTTCCATAGGAGTTGTTATTTTTTTAAGTAACTAGTATTTTAACTCATACAATGTATGAATACAATTTACACGTAATTAATACTTTAAAAATTAAATAAAAAAATCAAGTATGAAACATCATATATTTCAAAATTTAAATAAATTGATTCAAAAGATAAGAAACTTTTGAATTTATTAATTTTTTGTTTATTATAATTAGAAATAAAATAAAATAAAAGTCATATAAATAGTATTAGGCAAAAAAAAATTAAAATTTTGTAATATTAAGAAATTCTTTTATTTTTTTGTATGAACAAAGCATGTAAAACATCATATAAATAGACATCCACACAAGGTTGGCACTTCTGCCTCTACCAATCATCTACAACATGCTTGAATGTTATTAAAAAAGGAATAAGCATGAAGGGACACGAACCAAAAACTATGATAGCCAAAAAAGAACTATGTATATTTGTAGTTAAGGAAACCTATTTTAAATTTCTATAAATAACTTTTGTAGTAGAAGATGGAATTGTATCCCACCAAGCAAAGTAAATTGCATGAAGCTAAACTATCTACACCAATGTTTTTAGAACCAAATTGGTCATTGAACTGGTCAACCCACTAGTTGCAAGGTTAAAAAATACACTAGAAGGAGGATTGAATAGTATGTAGTGATTTTATAAAAAAATTTGCAATCCTTTTTGAGATAGAAGTATAGTTTTGAAAATAGTTTTTTGCAATCCTTTTCGAAATAGATGTATAATTTTGAAAATAATTCGTAAAGCTTTGAACATCCAAAATGTAAGAGAAAGGAAATTGATAAAACACTTGTTTTATATTGGTTCACTCAAACTCTGAGCTATGCTAAGTTTTCTCTCAATCTTAGAAGGATTCCACTAAACAACATAAGGTTACAACAAGTTTTGAATATGCCCCTTCTAACTTTCTTACAAGTATTCTCAAAGTCACTTTTTGCTCACTCAATCCAAGTATTCTTCATTACCACTTTTGGCTACAAATTTAACCTACCAAGATTAAATACCCAAGTATTCCTTAATCAATAAGTCACTCTTGACTTTCTCAACAATCTTTACAAAGAACAAACTCACAGTATAAGAATATAAAAGTTAACACAATAACAAGGCAACTTTGTAGAACTAAGAATTACAACAATTTATAGCAAAGTAATCTTAAGATGAGATTTTATAGAAAGTTTGGCCTTATAGAAATAGAGCAATAGTTTCTTCTTTCAAATAGTGCATTCGCTTATTCAATTTTCATAAATTTAGGTATTTACAGGCTTGAAGCCTGAAGTATCCATTGTGAGAGAACATCTTTCTCTTCTTCCTATTATGAATGTGCGTTAAAAGCATGTACTCTAGTATAGGTTTTCTTCACTGTTGTACATCCATACTTTTGTAATAGGAGAGAGAACATCCTCATCCTTTCTTTTGTTTTTCACTAACAGAGCTTTGGCAGTACAACTACTCTTCTAAATATTTCTACTCTTATATTTTCTTTATGCAAACTTTAAAGTTTGATGGTCCTTTGATTTAGAAATCTACATATCTTCATATTTTTTTATGTTTCATTAAATGTTTAATCAAAATTAAAACGTTAGAAGTAGCAAAAAGGATATAACTGACATGAGATATGAGCACAAATATCCTAGACATCAAAAAATGTGAAAAAGATACAACTAAGGTTTGAGTAAGCTTTAATTAAGGTTTAAGCATAAAATGTCTGATGTTGTTTATTCGTTCAAGACAATAAAAGGATACTAGATGTATAACTCATGCAAAGCATATTGCACAAAACTATTGTAAGAGCAATCAATACATTTCAACGTATTTCTTAAAAACACTTTGAACGCATAATTTTTAAAGAAATATTGGACATATCCAATTTATGTCCTTTGGATGCATAACTCATTTTAGTCCATTTTATGTGTCTAAGTTAGAAATTCTACATTGTACATTCCTTTGAATGCTCCTTTTGTCATCAAACTTCAACACAAAATATTAATCATATCAAATTATAATATTTTTGTGATCATGAAAATCATAGATATATGAAGGGCTAGACATCATCCATGTATTTGGTTCTAACGTTGGTTCAAAGTTCAATGGTTTAACTATGGTTAAACCATAGTCGATTAGGTATTAATAAAATAAAAATAATTAAATAATTTACAAAATAAATTTAATAAATATCATATCATATTACTTTATAATGGATCCTCCTCTTCTAAGCTTTCCTCAAATGGCTCTAGGTCAGTGGCCTACACGGGACTCAATCCCTTAGTAGTGGAAGAAGTAGAAAGGGAAGGAGTCTGAGCCAAACTCTAGTCAATGGTGCGTCTAGGCAGAAGAAACCTGCACATAGTACACGAATCGAAAGGAGATAATGCTGACTTTGGAATCACACTAATGGGAGAGGGGACCTTAGTAATAGGTCCATCAACATTTGTCGTCGTGGCAAAATCAAGTGGAGTGGAATTAGAAAAAAGGTAGAGAGGGAACAAGCGTACAAGCATAGCTCGATGCTACAAACTATGTCAATATGATAAGGAGATCGACATGGACTGGCCTCCTAAGGGGAGTATCTTCTAGTTGACGAAAAGTGAATCACATTGTGCTAGTAAAGGTGTCTTCCTTATATAGTGAGTTATATATCCACTATCCCTCAATGGGTTGTACTACCAAATGAAAAATCAGTTAGTAAAACCTTGACATCGGTATCTGAAAAAAATAGGAATATAAGGAGTGAATCATCTGTCCAAATCTGAGTCGCACAATCACACATACAAAACACATTCACTTACTCTCATTTTGACCATCACATCCTATTTACTTCACTACTAGTCATATTTTTATGCCCACAGTGCCCCTTGACCCTCCAAGTTACACAGGTCTTACATAACGTATACTCATCATTATTTTCTTTCAAGTGACAATTGGGAGTTCATACCTTGTTTGGTACTCAAATCAGGATACACTTGACCAACCATGGTAATGCTCCGTATTTGTCGGGGACGTCAACCCAGTTACGTAAGTCCCTCCACCCTCAGAGTTGTCACAACTTGACAACTCACACAACCCCTAAGGACTCTCCAAGCTTACCAACATTCCTCAAGTATCATATTGTAGTTAACCCACACAATCTGCAATCTTTATTTCCTCACAAGCATATCATTCGTCAACAACATCCATCATCATCACAATCGAGTCTCAGTCAAATAACTAGTAGTAACACGATAATTTTTCATAGGGGAAAATATCGCCTTTATCAGCTATTATACCAACAGAGTCATCGTGTTCTCATCACAATATCAAGCTCTCTAGCCTTCAATTATCAGGTTCTACGACTAGAAGCACTTCGATCTTATAATTCATCAACTTTTATGAGATTCATCGCTCTCCAAGCAATGTATTTCTATCAGCTCGTCCATTAATCGAGTTCATCGCGTTCACAATTTCTTAACTTTCAACACTACACTCATCTCTGCTTCCAGAGACAACCAAAAAATGTGTCTTCTATTATGACTCAATATTGATTCATCTAAGGTGGTCATGTTGGCAACAACGGTTCCTCCTTCGCAAAAGTCAAGTCATTATTCTAACGACTTTTGGAAGTTGTCCTTCTTAATTAACTTTTGTGTATTCTATTAATTATCTAATTTGAATTGGTGTGAAAGAACTAATCGAGAATTTAATTTTAAGGTTCTCTTTACGGCTCCTTCAATTCTACAGGGTCTAAGTCATCAAGTCTTTAGGTTGTAATTTTATCAAGTTTATGTACTCGTTATATTTTTAACTAAGTCAAAAGAAACTTTTGACAATGAAACTTTGTCTCACCTTGTAATTTAATTTTCAACTAAAGTAACTTATTTTCTTGTTCAAATTTGTGCTAAACCAGCATAGTTAATTTTCTTGAATTCAAGCTCAAAATAAAAATGTTCGATTTATCGTAAAAACGTTCATTTTCTCTCATTCTAAATCCAATTTGAGAGAAATCAGTGCAATTAAAATTTTAAATTTTGTCTTCTCAAAACATTTAATTTTTTTTTAAATGATTGTTCTCCTTTGTTTTAAATCGAAATTGGGTGAAACTTTTTTTTGACATCTTTATAATTAAATTTCCTAACCAAAGAACAGTGTTTCATGTTCAAATCCCTTACCAATCAATACAGTTTAAAATTTTCCTTCTCAGCTTGACTAGTTTTCAAATAAATAGTTTTCCACACTTTAAAAATATCAAAACTCCTTTTCTTTCATTCCTATTTGTTTTTCCTTGTCTCTCAAAGTTTCTTGATGTCAAAAATTAAATTTTCACAAGGCCAATCTAGTCACAATTTAATTTCAAAAATTCCCCTTTGCTGTAACAGATTTTTGTTTTTGTAAAAACACTCCCAAAAGCATATTTATATCTTTTCATTCCTTAATCCAACCCTGATGAAAATTTTCCCAATTTTTTATCACATATTAGAGGTCCTCTCTCAAGCAATTTCAGTCTAATCTAAGCAATGTCCAGCTCTAGATAAATTTTTGAAGTTCCGCCAGCCACAATACAAAATTTTTTCCAGCAAGCTTACTAAATTTGTTTCGAAAAATTACTCCAGTTATTTCCTTGTCTTTCCCATTTATTTTGGTTGTCTTAAGCTTTAAGAATACAATTTATTATCTTCCTTTCAAGTCCCAAAATTTGGCCAACGCTCAACACCAATTTAAATGCATTAAATAGGTCAAATATTCCTCTATTTTTCATTGCAAAAATAGAGCAAGTTTCCAGCCACATTATCATGGATTTATATCACATTTAAGGCTACCAAACAAGCATTTTCCAGCCTCACATTTATCAAAAAATATTTGTACATGCTTTTCACACAAATATAGGCATTTATAGCATAAAATAAAACTGCACAAAGTGTAAAAATGCAATCGGCATCTACAACATTTTTAGCTGCCAAAAACAATCCATAGAACGGTTGAGAAGTGAGGGAGAAGACTTGGATTCAATAGAAAAATCTATTGCACTTGGAGAAGAAGCCGATAACGAAAATGCATGGGGGAGGGACCAGCTCCATTATGGGTCCTTTTATATGACCTACATTAGGTCTAGGGTATCCTAATCTTCATGGTTAAGACCCTAATCAAGTCCCTAATTGAGTCAGTCAAGCTTAAGTGAGGTAATTAGCTTGATTTTTGTCCATAATGGCTTCCACAACATTAATATGATGCATCAACTTAATTAACCTGATTTAAGCTTAATTTTTTTTCTTGATTACTATATATTTACAAAAATGTCATGAATGAGTTTATCAGAGTCAACTCTAGCATTTTCCACCTATTTATTTAAATTTTTTATTTTTTTCATTTTTCCTCCTTTTATTTTTCTTATTATTTATGAGGTTAATTTATCATTAAATTACTTGAAATATTAATTTCTTTGTCCATATTTTATTCATTTTTATTTTTATTTTTATTATTTCTCAGATAATTATTAAATAAAATATCAATTATTTCAAATTATTAAATTTTTTATTCTTTAAAATTGAGGATGTTATAGGTCTGGATTTCAAAACTATGATCTAAACACATACTTCCTTCTCTATAAATGTGGGAGACAATGAAATACCTTTTTTTTTCAAGCAAGACCAAGTAAGTATACCACTTGTTTCAACTTCTATGGGATAATACTAGGTGTCATGAAAGCTGAAACAAGGATTTGAGAATCACTTTCTAGCCACAATTTATTCCAGTCTTATTATGTGCTAACTCAATAACAAAATATCTAATGTTATTTATACATGAAAGGTAGTAGAAATATTAATATTTACCTTAAAACAACCAAGAATTGCACCCTCGTAATCCCAAAAAATCCCACCTCAAGCAGACATTCTAGGCGAACCTTTTGTTGCCTAGTTTATGTTACATTTAACCCATTGGTATAAAAAGGATGCCAGTTAACTTGTTTGATTTTAAGAGTTGAAAGAGGTTTTCCATTGATAGAGAACGAATGAAGAATCATAGGATCAAAGAAAGCGAGCTGTATCCTAAACTACTCCTAAAATCTACCATTAAATACTATAAAAATGTATAGAGAAGATAAAATAAAAACTCATTTTTCATTGATGATGATAACCAATTGAGGGATATAACATATAACCTAATGGTTGTCAATAAAAACCATACATGTGTGTCCTCATTTAGTTTTAGAAAATTAAAATAAAACTAAATAATATTAAAAAGATAATATCTAAATCACTTAATATTTAATTAATCTATTTAGGCCTTCTAAGTCTATCCTATCAAAGAATTGAGAATTCAATCATGAAAAAGGACGTATGGTGAGTTATGTAGTTACCAATGACGACGTATGAAACAAATTTGTTTAGAAACCTAAATTGGTTTTTACAATACCAAACCGTCCAAGAAACATTTAAAGTTGTCGTAAGCACAATGTCTTTTAGTTAATGGATCCATAGCTTGCAACAAAAATTAAGGATCGATTGAAACAAAGAAATATCAAAAGTATGATGAAGTTTGCTACTCAACCATTTCCAAATATCATTTGCAAAAGGACATTGCAAAAATAAATGAAAAGAGGTTTCGTGTTGTTTGCAGAAAAGGCTGCACATAGATACATTGGTGCAACCTCTTTACCAGAGATTGTCGTAAGTGGGCACTTTGTTGTTCATCAGCCTCCAAAATAAAAATAAAAAAAAAAGATTTAGTAAAAGGGGTATCTTTATTCCAAATAAGTTGCACTAATTTTGAGGCTGGCTTGAAGGATAAAGGAAAGTGTAAGTGTCCTTAGTAGTTAAAATACTAGAATATGAATGATCCCAGACTGGGCGATCTTCATCTTGCAGAATAAGAATAATGACTTTCAAAATATCCGCTAACAAGTTAGGATGCCTAGAATGCAAAATGTCTGGTAAGTACCATTGATTATCATGGATGAAGTTGATGAAAGGAATCATGAAAATGCAATGGAATTGGATAATGTCAACTATGGATTTGGATAGCCAAATGTCAGTCCAAATATTAATGCCTCTACCATCCCTAATTTGCCAAACAAAATTGTGAATGACAATTTAAAGCCAGCTCTTTAAGTGAGACCAAATAGAAGATCTAATAAAAGATGTCTTGGGAAGATATTACGAATAAATCTTGCTCGGAAAAATTAAACTAGTGAAAGAAAAAACAATACAAAAACAATGACCATTTTTATTGATTTTTGTAAACTTTGTCTCTAGTTATATTGTTTGGACTTTCCTTAACTCCACCATATGGAGTAACATAGTTTAATTGTCTTTCTTGCTGCACTAACAAAAAAAAGACCTAGTAATGGAAGGAATGGGACTCCGTCAACATTATCTGGGACCTCACTACTACAATCTGTGTGCTTAATTTAGTCATTCAAAAACCGAACTACATAATCATTCTCTCTGTAATTCCTTGTAGTGGCGTGGCTACAAGATTGCAATTGCTGTCTATCTAGCAGCTACACGAAGAAATAGGATGAAAATTCTCCAATTCTTGCCACAAGCATTTTAAATAAGTGTAATAACATGTGATAGGCAACTTATCTCCTTGATAATATCTTTTCTTGGTATCCATCTAAACTTCAAAATAGATTTCATCCCAGCACTCTGAAATTGATGGATCCAATCCAAAACCTGATTAATTCATGATATGACCGTAATGTTTAATCGATCCTATTATGCGATAAAATGGATAATTGGCTGTAGGCATGAGAAGAGTTTCGTATATGAACTATAAAAGCTATAGTTATAGTTTACGTTAAAATAAAAAAATAAAAAATCCTATAGGTGCTGTAGGAGAAATTTATCCAAACAAATCCAACTTAATGGCTGGAATTATCATTGAACATTCATCCAGACTAAGTTCAATACTTGACATTCATTTTCAGACAATGGTGTATTTACTTGACATTCATTTTCAGACAATGGTGTCTTTAGGTACCAGCATTACAAAGAGTTCAACTAGAAGTCAAAGGAAGTAACTGAATTAACAGAAACAGAAGAAAACAAATTAACTGAAAGTTAAAGTAATAGCTATCATTAAAACTATTAGCTGCAACAATATTCAATTATAATATTAACATTCGAATCCCTTATTCCTTTATTACTACCCTTTACTTGTGGGGTTTCCCATAAATATTTCTGTGACCCATTTTACTTTGACTAGTTTTTCAGTTCTCTAGTTCTTTTATCCCACACTTGTGTTCAATTTCTTTTGTTTCACATGAGTGAAAAAAACTGATTGAATGGTTGCAATATACACGTGCAATTGTGCAACATGTTCATGAAATACCCATTTTTCATTATAAAATTATTTGCTGACTAATATGAGGAACCGCTGCTAATTAATTATAGGTGGGAATTATTGGCGTAGTAAACATTCCACCAAGAATATTTATTATGCAAGTACGTGTCACACTCCCAATTCCTTTATCCTTTGTTATCATTATTACTTAACTATTTGAGTATCTCACATTTTTCTCTTCATCTGATACGAGACAGACATTGTTTCAAACTAAATTTTCCATTACAAGATAGCTAGATATAGACAGCATTTTTATATCATACAATGTTCTAATAATAAATTTTGGGAAAAACATTTGTGTAGGAAGTGCAAGTTGGACTGTGTAAATAAACGATTTTTTAAAATTAATTTGGTAATTAAACTGATAAAAATACTTATTTAAAGTTTAAACATAATACATAAGAGTGATATAAAATAATTTAATATTAAAATTTCACAATACTAAATATTAAATAATAAAACATCATGTTTATTGGTTTTTAAAATTCAAAACACAGAAAAATTCTAATAAAACATCACAACAGTTTGGTATAAGTTTCAATAACACATGATAATATCCATCATCACAAGTTCATATCTAAAATAAATTAAAAACCTTGTGTTTATTTTTACATATATATTTTAAAAAATCAAATTAATATCATATTAAATATTAGACAAAATATTTTTTGGTCCCTTATATTTTTACTAAAATTCATTTTTGTCATTTATCTCTCAAATTTTGATCATTATTGTCATTAGAAAAATAAAGCATAACATAAAAGAAATATGGACTTGACATAAACGTATATGAAAAAGAGAGGAACAAAACTGTTCTGATGTATTTTAGATTTTTCATTTAGTTTTTGCAGGCTATTACAAAGTTTAAATAGAAAAGCTATGAAGCCCCTTCTTGGTCAGAGTAGAAAAAAATTATGACTAAGTTAAAAATATACATTATTAGCCCACTCCTACAATTAGCATTTTTTAATACAAACGAACTTTAACCAAACTTACAAACAACATAAACTGCAAAAAACATTAAAATATTTCATTATGACTGTTGGAAAAATCTTAACTGCCAACATTTTTCTGAGATTTGTCTTCAATACTCCAAAACTTTTAACTATCATTCTTATGTCTTCAAATTATCACCTTCAAGGGAATAATATCCCTTATCTTAACAAAAATTAATGACCAAATCCAGAATGCTTGCAACTGCCTTAATCCATTTTTTCATTATCTCAAAGTACCTTAGTTTTAGGGGTTAGAAAAGTTATGATAGTTACAACATTGTACTACTTTATGAAATCATTGTTGAATTGATAATGAGTATGATAATTTCAACAAAGTCTTGCCAATGAAAAGATTTACCTCCTATTTTTTCCAAAAACAATGGTCATGATTGTTGCAATTTCCATGACCCATAAAAAAATATTTAACATAAAAACCAAAAACTTTAAAACTTTGCTTTTTCTTTTCTCTTCAAGTTTGTTGTGGACAAAGATGTCTAACTTCTAAGCAATTTTTGTTGTGAGTTCATTTGAATTACACTTTAGATTCTAAAATACCTCCTTAAGGCATGATTTCCAAATTCACAACTTCCTTTAAAACATGTGTGACATTTTTTTCCATTCTATTGAAAAACTTTTATCTCTCGTTTCAATTTACATTAGCTCACATCCAAAAGGATCAAATATGGTACAACACATAGATTTAAAGCACAAGAAATAATTTCTTTCTAGCATTTGTCCTACACTTAACAAACTTTAATTTATCTCAATAAAAAAGGACACATATGAAATGTATTTTCTGCCTACCAGAGTTTCAACAACACTTTTTTCTTTTGCATCTAACACTTTCTCCATTTCTAATGATGGTTTGGATAAGTAAGACTAAATAAGTTCCTTAAAAAATGTTATTTCTCCATTATGGGTCATAAGATTTATGCATCATTTGTTAGAAGCCATACCTTTTTGCTATTTCTTGCTAAATAGCATGTATTAGCAAATACATGCTTCTCATTTTGTTCTTCATGTTCAACAACTTAGGCTAGCTGTGCTTGTTGGTTTGCTTTATATTTACAAACCTTCTTCACATGATTGTGAAATAACAATAAAAACATTTTGAAGGGAGTTTGAATAGTGTATATATGCATTTTAGAAAACATTTTTTTAAAAAGGTGTTTTAAATAAGATAAAATTTATTGTCCAAAGAAAACGTGAGAGAAAATGTAAGTAGGAAAAAATATGAATTTTTATAATAGTTCAATCAACCTAAGCTACATTTAGCTCTACTTCAACACAAAAGGACCACTAACCACACTAGTTAATAAAACAAGCATTCTCTACATCACTTATGACTGTAACGCACCAACAATCTTAACCCAAGATTGTTATTCCATGAATTCTTTCACACCAAATCTCCTTAAGCTTTTCACAAATAGAATATTTGAAAAGATTATAATGTAATCAATTTACAAAGTGAGGATATAAAAGTTTAGAACATGTACAAATAACTATGCTAAGCAAAGGATAAACTATTTAAAGCTTTGTGTGAATCATCTAGAATAGTGTTAGAGAAAGTTTAGAGCACAATTTGTCCAAGGATTCTTACTCATGTTTATCTCTTTAACTTTTCTTTTTATATAGGCTCTTGAAAATATGATCATTGAGACTGAGAGACTTCAATTTTTTCTCGTTTTGGTCTTTAGTTAAATGCATGGAAAGTTTCTTATGTTACTTTGTACTATGTGTCTACTTTTGAAGTGGGGAGAAAAGGTACTTGTCTCATCTTTCTAAAATGGTTCTATCAACTTATGAAAAGTGGACTTGTTTTTTTTTGCTCAATTCTTCTTTTGTCTATTCAAGAGTAATTTGATTTCTCATCTATTCAAGGATATATGTGTGTTTTATCCAAAACTACAATTAAGACTTCCTTTGAAGTTTAAAATAGTTAGTTCTAACAAAAAGATCAAAACAATTTAACTTGGTTATCTTATTACTTTTTGGTGTCGATTGGAGATTATTTTATCATCTCATCTCTTCCGTACAAGTTACTGTTTTTTTTTAGCACTGAGTATTTTAACTAATGCAATGTGTGGGTAAAATTTATATTGTACTAATACTTTATAAAATCTTAAACAATATCAAGTATAAAAGATGATATATTTAAATTTTAACCTAAACGATTCAAAAGATAAGGATACTCTTCAGTTTATTAATTGTTTATTTATTATAATAAACAAATAAAATAAAAAGTCATATAAATAGTATTGGATAAGAAAAAAATGAAAATTGTAATATTAAGGAATTATTTTATTAATTAATATATTTTAAATAAATAAAAACATGAATGACATTAATTAGATAAAGATATTTAAATTTTTTGAATAGAATAAACTTTATAATTTGTTAATAAACGAGTATTTTAACTTGTGCATTACATGGGATAATATTATTTTTCTATTTTAATATATTTCAATAAATAAAAAACATGAATAACATTAAATTAATATATTTAAATTGTATTATTGAAAAGAAACTTTCTAATTTATTACTAGTAATTTAGCTTATGCATTACATTCAGCAAGTATTTATTTTTATATACTTAAAATTCATAATGAATAAATATTTTTGAATATATAAAATATATTATAATAATAAATAAAAAATATATAAAAATTATATTTTAGACTTACAATAAATATTTAAATTTTAATTATTGTTTTTTTAAAATCTATTAACATTCAATTTAGAGGTAAAAATAAAAATAAAACTTTAAAGGGTTGGTTGAGTGGTGCATAACAAGGTCTCGTACTTGACAAGTTGTAGGTTCGAGCTCCACTTATCTCCTTGGGACTAAGTAAATGTAAGTACCATTGTAAGCATTTTTTGAGGTTGGACTCTTTCCTTGCCTTGGACTAGGGCTTGATCCCTTCTTCCTAAATTTACTTCTACGAGAGAGAAAGAAGAGATAAAAGATAATAGATTGAAAGAAATTTGACAATTAAGAAAATTACATACAGAAAGGTAGTTTGAGATGAATGAGAGAGATGAATTATTTTACTAGTTGTAGGAATAGCATGTGATGTGCACATTTAAAAGGGAAAAGAGATGGAAGCAAAGAGAGCATACTGCCCTTTGGGTTCACAAACAAACCCCCTTCCTCCAATAGAGGGATTGAAGCAAATCCCCTTGGTTGTATTTTTATAAAATCAATTCATTTTGATTTTAGTTACTGTAATATTTTTTTCATTCTTCTAAAATATGAAATTAATATTCTTGGTCCTTAACATTTATTTTAAATTAATTAGATAAATAACATTCACTTTAAAAATCTATAAAAAAAATTAGAAGTGTCACATTTTGACATGGTATCGGATGCTAATGAGTTTCACTTGGGATGATTAATTAACATTTCATTAAAAACATTTACAAAGACCTAAATCATTTTTTGAGGAACGAAAATCATGATCAAAGTAAAAAAATTTACAAAGACCTAAATCAAAATTCGTTCATTTTAAGGATTAAGAGAATGTTTCAGCCATTAAACACTTTACAAGTAAAATTTGTGTACAACATAGTCCGGTTCAATAATAACCAATGCCACTAAATATATGTTAGGTTGAATTCATCATTTTTAATTTGTTTATATCATTAAATAAATATTAAATAGATTCATCAACTTAAGGTAGATTTGAATAAAATTCTTCATAAACACATAGGAAAAGAAAATAAGAAAAAAATAAAATAAAATTTTTTGTAAACTAAAATTAACTTATGCATAAGTTAATTTGTAAAAATTCTCACATTAGTTAGCTTATTGAAAAACTATTTTTTAATATATATAGAGATTTATTTCATTTTGTTTTTATTTTCTTCTTTACTTATGAAAAAGTTTATGAACACTAAAATATATTAATTTCCTTTACAAAATAGCCAATCTACTTTAACATTGCACCAATAGTAAATGTAGTACGATGATAAATTAACAAATGAAAAATGGGTGCCGTGTTAACAAACAAAAGAGTGAGAAATAGACATCATGCATAGTTATTTACCATCAGAGTTAATGAAGAGCGCTCATCGTTTGCAACTTTTTTTTTTTTTTGTCAACAAAGAAATATATATTATATGAACAGAAGGTATAAGACATACCCTTAGTTACATACAGCAAAATGTATACCAACATTTCTATCAGCATCCCCATGTAATGGTTATGAATATTTATGCATGTGCTATCATAAATAAAGATGGGGCTGTGTTTCCAGGAAGACATCCAAGGGATTGTAGACCATCCACGACAATTTTCCTCACTCCCAACCTTTGAATGAGAAGCAAGTTGGTAGTAGTTTGATTAACCACTGAGTCGATGAAAGACGGAAACCCTAATATTCAATGAAAAAAAAAAGTGAAAACGTAGTGAGTAAAGTGAATATGAATAACTAGAAGATTTTAGAGCATGATTTGTGAGTGAATAAGAATAGATGTTAAAATTCTTTTTTAAGTCAGAAAATGACATAATTGTGTGAAGTGAAAGAAGAAATGTGTGTTCACCCGAACACATGTTTGGACCTTGCCATCCTCATTTTTAGTACTTTGAAAAAAAAAATTCAAATATAATTTTAACCAAAATAATTTTGTAAATAAACACACTCAAGTTTTCAATTATTTATTCAAAAAATGGAGAAAAACAACCCGTAACTACAAAAGTAAAATGGTCAAATTTTGGTATTGTAATTAAACCGGTACTATTATAATACACAAAATAACATATAAAACACAATATCATAATTTTACAATACTAAAACTTATGAATAAAACACTATTTTATATGATTTTAATATCCCAAGTACACATACAAGTCCAAATTAAATATATTATAATGTTTAAGTAAATTTCAACAATAAAAAATGATATCTATTAACAATAATAAGTTTATATTTAAAATAAAAAAGAAAATGACAGATACCTTAGATTCAATGTTTACTTTTTAAAAGAAAAATTAAAATGATGTTATATTAAACATTTTTCATCATCTATTATGATTTTTTTTTATTTTACTATTTTTAATACTTATATACTTAAGTATATAGGATGAATTATAAATTTGGTTTCTTTGTTTAATTAGTTTGTTCAATTTGATCCCTTTATATTAAAGAGTTCAATTTGTTCCTCTAATTTTCAAAATCAATGGAATATTTCTCTTTTCACCTAATTGTGATAAATGATGTTAAATGTGTTTTTGTATGTGGCATGATAAAATAAAAAGTGATACATAGTGACCACTTAGAATACTTTCATCAGAAATTTAAATAGCAACGATAGAAAGGACAACATTGTATTGTTTTTAAAAATTAAGAGACAAATTAATCTTATTAATAATAAAAAATACTATTAAAAATTGAACTAATTAATACATATATAATTCATAAGGAATCAAAGTTAGACCTCATTGATACATATATAATTCATAAGGCTAAGATGCAAACACATGGCAGCTCACGCTTAGCTACTGTACTCCATAATGCTAATCAGGTTTATGTTTATTATTGATTAATGGATGGCTGGAATCTGTTTACTGCTGAATTCACCTAATACTGCTTGCTACATCTAGTTATAATCCAATATCACTAGCTACTTACTTAGTTATTATAAAAAAAAAAAAAATGACTTCTTGTACTGAAATAAGCTCAATAGTATTCTATAGCGGCTGCAGTTTTTTTTTCTCTTTCAAAATTTAATTACTTGGTTGACCTTGTGCGATGCAGTGTATCAATTTATAGATAAATCAAAACATATTGAGTCTAGTATATAAAAACTGTCCCCCCTCGTCTTCTCAGCTGCAGGGTGTGTTTGATTATTTATTCTGTAGAAAGTGCATTGTGTTGTTAGTGGGTTCAGTTTCCATGGATTTCATGCCTGTTATATCTTCTCCAAATACTTGGTCAATCACAACTGATACGTACCTATATTTCTGGTTTTGCATCATCCATTACATTCTTCTTTGATTTTATCCATTTTTTTGTGTAAAACCTTGGGTATTTGATCAATTTGCTGACCAATATGAGGAACCATTGGTAATGTTAGGTGCAAATCTCCGGCAGAGTAAACATTCCACCAATAATATTTACTATGCAAGTATGTCTCACATATCCCCATTCCTTTAATTAACCTTTATTATTAGGCTTTTTTTGGTAATGAGAGTTGTTATTATTACTTTATTATCCAAGTACGAGTGTAAATTGCAACACTCTTAAATTTATCAAAATAAAAATTTCAATAAATAAAATAAAATTAGTAAATTTTATTATTTATCTGGCTGATGATAATTAAGTAATTAATTATATCAATTAAAAATAGATGCATATAATGTTTATAAAAAT